>JBCJKH010037800.1:0-19869 GCA_039877255.1 Loriculus beryllinus | reverse complement strand
GGGGGAGGGTTGTTTCCTCACCCAACCGTCCTTTTTCTTTCCCCCCCCCCCCCCCCCCCATGAGGCAAGTTTCTATTTACTTGTTTTGAGGTGTGGTTTCGACGCAGAGCGTATTTCCCCATGAGACACAGGACGGTGAGCTAAGCTCCTGCATGTTTCACTGAAGGAGGAAAAAAAGGAGGACGCCATCCTTTAATGCAACACGCAAGGGCTCACATTGTCTGGGAAAAGTGCAACACGTAGCGGAGCCTTGGAAAAAAACCAAACTTTCCACCTTTCTTCTGGCCCTGCCAACCCAGCAGCGCTGGGAGAGGGTTTGTGAATCCGCAGAGGTGTTTGCAATCTCCTCTCCAGA
This sequence comes from Loriculus beryllinus, assembly GCA_039877255.1. Taxonomy (NCBI): domain Eukaryota; kingdom Metazoa; phylum Chordata; class Aves; order Psittaciformes; family Psittacidae; genus Loriculus; species Loriculus beryllinus. The sequence goes on along the minus strand of JBCJKH010037800.1, from coordinate 19,514 downwards.
GAAGGCTGGTTTTCAGATGTGAAAAAGCACTTTTCTGGTCAACCTGGCACTCCTCCCCTTCACTTTACAGTCCACGGTGAGAGCGTCTCAGAGCCTGTATGCCGAAAGCTAATTACAGAACCAGGAAAGAAATCGGCATAACATTTCTTTACACAAACTGTTTAGCAATATGTAGCCGCTTGATGCTTGTTATTACTAACGTAGATCCGGCTACTCCCATCAGCGTAGCATTTGAAGTCATGCAGGCAGATTTCCATCCAACACTAACACATTTAGACAACATGCGACTTAAGTGTCTTTTTCCGAGGACTGTAGCTGACGTTTCTTTACCCATTCTAGCCTAGAAACAGGTGTTTTAACCAGCAGATTTTAAAATCATCTTTTGTTTCTATGTGAATGCCCTTCACATAGCCCTAGTTTAGGGTTTTTTGAATACCCTTCATGTTCCCTGTTTCGACCCAGTTAGGATTTGAACTATGCTTTTGACCCTCTGAAACGACACAGTTAGTATAAACTGCTCAAACAGCTTTAAAAATGCAAAACTAGCAACACAGCACCACACTGTCTGGAGAATAATTTGTTTGTAATTCTTCTACATGAGGCACAATAGCTAGGCAGCATCTGATGTAGTGCATATACTAGTAACTTTCAAACATTTATGTAAATTGTATGGCTATAGTAACTGAAATGTTTCTGGGACTTGCATGCTTTAATTACGTGCTTTACCTCCATCTGATTAAATGAATGATAAACAGATCATTTCAAAAACTTCATTTGTTTTGTTTTATATAGGTACATTTATAATGGTCCAGCTCTGGCAAATGTTTTGGCAGGTTAATTAAAACAGTATCACTGAGTAAAGGTCTGTGTATACTTAAACATTTTCAGAAGCAGCTCTGAAGGTGTTCTAAAGTTTTTTAAAAGGATATAATTAGGTCTGAACTGCAGGTAAATAAATGCAACCCCATTGCTATGTTTTTGTGCTAATGGTGGGCCCTACAGTCTTTTTGTCAAGATTACTAAAGACTATATAATTTTTAAAGGGTGATTTTTATTTTTTTTTAATTTAGGCATGTCTACTGTCACTAACAATTAAACAGCCAAGTCAGATCGACTCTAGTTCCTGATCAGGTTCTCTGCTTATCTGGCCTACACGGTGCAGCACTATTGAAGCTTACAGGTAGTCTAAATACATGGTTAGATCCAGACAGAAAAATTATTTGATAGCCTATTTTAAGAATTTCCACTGTTCGATTTTGTACTTCCTTGAACAAATCATTTTTATTTACAGATTTAAGGTCAGTAAGAAGCTGCCAACTAACGTCATCTCCTGAATTAAATTGAAATGAGAGTTTGTTCAGAATTAATCATCGGGGGAAAAATAGAGTTTACAGTTATAATTATTTGGAATGTTTCTGTTTCTTTGCTGATTTTGCAGAGTTAAAAGTGAGATTACAACTTTCTGCAGCAGAAAACCGAGTAAGCTCTTTTAAACCCGGCACAGTTCGGTTTGTGTAAGTAAGACTTTTGTCAGGTGTGTTTTGGAGTTACAGTAAGTGATCATTCCTCTGCAACACAGCTCCCTGAGCATCATAAAAATGACAAGGTCTTTAGTCACTGTTCCGTAGAGCAAAGAGGGAAATAAACCACTGAGAGATAAGCACCTTGAGCAGGATATGTGAAAGACACCTTGCAGTGTCTTTGGTCACTGATGAGAGCAGTGCAAATGCTCTGTGCTCGAAAGAGCATTACTAGGTTCAATAAAAAAGGGTTAAACTTTCTGAAACTATGTAAATGCTGTAGGTTCTGAGCGGGCAGGGATCCAGGCTTTCTGAATGTACCTCAATTACTTTGAACTCTCTTGTTCCGTGCATTCCTGTTCACTTAGTAGTGCTATACCCATGAGGGGAGACAGGAGAAAACAAGAACAAATGTCAAGTCCCAGGCAGTTGGGAGCTTGGCAGCGGTGGAGCACAGCACTGCCTTGTGGGAGAGGGATTGGGAGCAAAGGTGTTCAGAATGGGTGCAAGGGGGGGACGAGATGGAGACAGGCTCCATGATTTCCCAACTCCTTGTCTCTGCCAGACACACCTCTTAGAGAAGGTACTTGTGTTCCTGGTGGGGAGGAGAAGGGGCAGAGTTGATGGGGACCTGCACGTGTGTTGTTTGGAGGGGTAGGGGAGGAGTAGAAAGACGTGCACAAGTTGTTTCATAATAATGGTGAGGTGAGGGAAACCTGAAGACCTCGGCTGAACTGAGCCAGAGTTGGAGCTGTAGGAAGGTGGCTGGTAATGATTTCAAGAGCTTTTAGCACATTCAGAGGCTGTTCTCAGTCTGCAGATGCTCATCCCTCTTTTTCATGTAAACTTACAGGAGAAGTGAAAATAAACTTTCTTCTTGAAAAACCAGTGGCTAGCTGTACTTCTGGCCACTCATTAGAGTCCATGTCCCCAAGGGAAAAAGAAACAGTTTCTTTTCTTACTTTAGACTTTTGAAGGAGAGCCAGTACCATCATTTCACATCAGGAAAGTAATTATTTTTCTTATTCTAACTTTCCACTAAAAACAGGATTGCACTAGCCATGAGGTGCCATCTTAACTCATGACAGGCTTCGTGAATGCCACTCGAGCTATATAATACAGCACCACCACAATGAGGAATGTAGCAGGGTGACTTTCCACTAAAGTTAATTGGAAAATCATGAAACGATAGTCAATTGCAGTGTACCTTTACCTGCTGCTATTTCAGGATTAGCTTACAGAGGTGTTCCCTTTGCTCATGCAGATTTTCATTTCACTTTACTTACTGCCAGACCCTACAGAGAAAAGAATATTCCTCCTGAAATAACAAATGGCACTTCCTTAACTGCATCAGACTTGCATTTGGAATAAAAACTCCCTTCATCTTGACTTCTTTCCCTTCTTAGCTGAATGAAGATCTTCCTGAAAGATGGCTCTTTCAGTAGTCATCCAGTTCTACCTTTCTGCTCTGGTGTGCAAATCCTACAATGAGGAAAATACCTCTAATTCTCCTTTGTACAAGGCTCTGTTGTGAAGCATGTACAGAAAGTGAGTTTTCGTTTTGCCTACCCCTCCGTATGCCCTAAGACAGTTGTGTAAAACCTTCCTATTCCCAATGGAGTCCCCCAGGATTTCTTTGCCACACTGCCAAGAGTGAATTCCTGAATGGAATTTCTTGATACTGGAATTGAAATGGCACATCATGTCAGGTAGAACTGTCCTCAGTAGAGTGACTCCAGCATCAGAGAACTGGATTTGACAGGTTTTCAAAATACAAAGATACATAAAAACTGCAAAACAAACAATTCCTATATTCTACAGGCCAAGGGAGAGTCACCATTGCAAAGCTTGGTGCAGACTTTATGAGTGGTGTACTCAACTTTTTCTTTCGCACAATTAAAAATGAGACAAAACTGTTAAAGTTATGTTTGAAGTTTGCTGAGATTACTAAAAGCACCTAGATGCAGTTGTACTTGTGGTTTGTTTTTATCCTTTAACTAAACATATTTTTCTTCCACTGTAAGATGAGTAAGAAACAATAGCAGTGAATGTTTGTGACACTGAACAAAGGTATGTAAACTTACCCACAAATAACCTTTTAAAAAGTTTGTTTGCAGCAACAGGTAAAGATCCTACCATGGCTACATTTTCTGTGTTTTGACCTGGCTGAGTCAGTCTGTGCTGTATAAAGCCTAATTACAGATTAATTATAGAAATCTGTCTATGCAGAGATCTGTTCAAGTATTTTCTCTCAAGTTTAACTTGAGCATGTGTGTATACACTTGCATGCATCAGTCTGATTTGCTATTTATCAAGGCCAGTGCTGACTTGGCGGAACAGATGCTTCAAGATGGGAACTTCAACTGTTCATTACTTGAATTCTTGGATTAAGAATCATCAACCTGTCTGGAGGAAACAAGACATCTTACTCAGTAGCTGAACCCAGTCTTTACTGGGGTTTTAAGGAGTCTTCATAACTTCAGGTAACAACCTTGTATTTCATGGTTTCAGGTGTATGTATTTGGAGCCCATCTGAGAAGACAGAGAACATAAAAATCTTGTACTGTTTCCAGTCCCATTTTTGACCTCTATAGGTTAAACATATACTTGAACTGGAGGCTGTTTATTACAGCAGGCCTTTTTGAGAACAACAAGTCACTGACTCAGCTTTAGGAGATGAGCATTTCCTGTATTTTCATCTGTTGTCATACAGCTGCTCAGCTCTGACTTGTTGCATGGTAGAGCCAGAAACTACAACAGCATGCTCCCTGAGCATGTCACTTACTTATTTATGTACTATTAGTGCAGATGGAAATCTGTACATGGCAGTAATTATACAAGATAAGATGCATACTTAGAAAATAACATTCACAATCTGTGGAAAGGGGGTTTCCCTGTCACTTAGAAGTTTCGGGGGAGTCAGCACCGCTCTTCCACCTCCCTGTGCAATATGTAGGCTGCCCACTTTATAAAAGCAAATTTTGTTGGCAACATTTGTTAGCAATGGGTGGTCCTACACTCATGTTTAACTGCTTGAATATATGAGACAAACCCACATTCTTTTCTACTATAGAAAGCAGTTTTGGCTCCAGAGTGTTTATGCTGAAAATTTGTTAACAAACTCTAACTGTAAAACTGCCATGCTTGCATGTCTTGGCTGAAAATCTCCTGATCAGAGAAACAACATGGAGTGGCTTGGGGTTTGTGAAATACTGGCTTTCCAGCAGAGAGATAGAGCTTTTACAGGTTGGGATGTGGCAGAGGGGATGGTCTGGCTGGACAAGCTAGGAGGGCATTAAAGCAATGACAGGGTAGTTGTTTAACAATCTCTAGCAGCATAATGAGGTAAGGCAGAAAATACTCGTTGGGAAGTAAAACCTGACGTTGAGAGCAAAAATAATTAAGGGATGTGGTCAGAAAAAAAAAATCCTTCACTTCTTATGCTGTGTTCTTTCAAGTATTGCAAGGGAGGATAAGCTCCTTAATCAGCTGCCTATAATGTGCAGAAAGAGGACTTGAGAGTGTAATATCTGCAGAGTACAGTGTGCTGCTTGCTTACTGCAATACTGGCAGCACTGCAGAGACCCTGACAGACCACTTTGGCTGTCTAGAGAAGCTACTGAGCCTTTATGTCTATGTTCTCTGTGGTACCTGAACTGCCTTATTCAGAGCAATGGTAGGAACCTAAATTTAAGTGTGTTAAATTTAAATTGTGTTACGTGTTAAATTTAGGCGTAGCTATACCCTCAGTGGTGAAGCAGCAGAGCTCATGCTATTGGCTCTAATGTGTTCACAAATTCTAACATTAAGTAGTAGTCTCTGTACTCACATGATCTTGTATCCAGCACAGACAAATTCTGCACTAGATATGTTTACAATCATAACATCTGATAACTGGTCAAAAAAGAGAAACTTGGTGGACATCCACAAATGATTATTTAATCATACTGCCTATAATCAGCAGAAAGGGCTGAAACAAGAAGGTATCGACTTGGTGATTTAAAAGGGCTGATTTGACAAAGCTGAAATAAATAGTAGATTTAAGCTCTGACCACCGAGTAATTAGGCAGAGTTTGAGTGAGGTGAGTACAGTCCTCAAATTCCACAATCCCACAGAAGCTAGTCAAAACAAAACACCCCTTCCTCAAAGGAACGACCTCTTTCCTTCTGCCTTATTAGAGGGCATTCTGTAAAGCAGTTATAATTATAGATACTCAACAGCTGGGAAAAGAACTAGTAACAGCAAATATAACTTTGATGGCAGTGATTATGGAAAAATAACATGGAGGAAGAAAGATGCCTAAGAAGTCAATGACCCGTGTTGAAAAGAACATCTAGAAAATGTTAATGAAATGTATTAAGAACTCTAACAATTGTCTGGTTTTAGAAAAAAGATGTAGAACTGTTGACAAGCAAGGAGGAAAACCATGCTAAATATTCCTGTGCCGTATTTGGGAAAGGAGTAGGAAAAGAGTATCATATAATGACAAAATATTTTCCATTTCAACAGTAATTCAAGAGCATATTAAACCAGCTACTATTAAAGGTCTTCGAGGAGTATGTCTGGATAACTTCACACCAAGAATTTTAAAAGAGCTGGTCAGTGAGCCTTCAGGATTAATATTCAGTAATTGCTAGAATATTAGACATATTCCAGAAGACTCTTAAGAAAGCTAGAGTTAGAACCAATACTTAAAAGAAAATGTAAATCAAATGATGCAGGCAGTTATAAATTTGCATTATGACATTAATTTGAGCAGCTTAATGTGAATAGTCAATGTGAGGATTTATTAAAATAGGAAGATAATATAATTTATGCCAGTCGGTATATGCTTAAGAAAAACAAGACGTTGTTGAACTACCTTTGAATAAAGTTGGTCACAAAAGATAACAGTTTATGCAAGACATATTTTTGTAAAGTATTATCATTTGATTCAACTCAGCATTTTTGACTAAAATTCCTAATTGAGGTCTCAACTTTTTTCAAATGGAATATTGCCAGGTTGATAAGATATTATAAGATTGGTTTTTAATGAGATATTATGGAGATTGGTTTTTAATGACAAAAAATGCATTTTACCTTTTTGAAAGAAAACATAATAACTGATTAATTTTATTGAGGACATTAAGCATAGGGTAGGAATGCATGAGAGACTGTAGGGAAAGGACAAGGAGTAATGTGTTTAAACTTAAATGGGAAGTTTAAATTGGATATAAGGAGAAAGTTCTTTACTGTGAGGACAGTGAGGCACTGGAATGGGTTGCCCGAAGAAGTGGCAAATGCTCCATCCTTGGTGGTGTTCAAGGCCAGGTTGGACAGAGCCGTGGGTGACATGGTTTAATGTGAGGTTCCCCTGCCCATGGCAGGGGGATTGGAACTTGAAGATCTTAAGGTCCTTTCCAATCCTAACTATTCTATGATTCTATGAAATAAGTAATGAAGGTTGGAAATCTGTCTACTGAGGCTGCACTAGAAGAGTGAATCAGGTTTGAAAGATGCTTCCCATGGAAACTTTTGAAAGCATACTTAATTTTTCATTCCAGCCACACCACAGAAGAGGAATATAATTTTGTGATGAGAGTATTTAAAATCCTGATCATAGTAAAAATTCCAGAAGTCATAGAATGTACTCAGACTCAGTAATAGAGCTAAAATCTCAGAAATACATCGGCTCCATTTAGTGGCCATCACAAGTTGACTGGTAAGGAAAATGACTTAACTAAACACTGCCAAACTCAGAGTCCAGTCTTCCACTACAACAAGCTGATCAGCCTTGATATTCTGTGGCTGCACACATGTCCTACCTCCTCTTCACCAGGGGCTTGCAGTGTTGGTGTCAATATTCATCTTGCTAGATGGGGAAATTTCTGTATTTCTAATCATGTACTGTAATGAAAAGGCACAGCTGCATCCCTCTTCATGGTTTCTGTTTGCCTCATGATGAACTCCTCCCATCAAGGAAGCAGCTGCCTCCACACAGTTTGAGTAGTTTCATTTACTCAGGTAAGGTGTAGTCCGAAAATCACCTACTCACCAACACTGGAACAAGCTAGAAGTAAGATGATAGGAGAAAAATGCCAGTGGTTATTGGCAATGACTCAAATGTCTCTTCACAACGGGGCTTTAGAACTGACATACATCTATAAAATGCACATCTTCTTCTCTAATAAGTATCATATGATGTCCATTTGAAAAGAAAAAAGTCAAATATTATAGAAGATGAAATGTCTAATGGCATAGGACTGTATTATACATCTCACTGTATTATTCTCATGAACTGCAGATGCATTAATTTTTAAGTCCTTAAGAGTGCTTTTAATTTCAGACATACATTTAGTAGATTATGTTAAATAATATACAACATAGTTAAACAGTTAATTAACACAACATTGGGGTTTTTTTCTTATTATTTTTTGCCTTTCTGAAAATATTTAGAGCCTGATCAACAGAAACAAAATAATTTTTCAGTGAGAAAAACACGAAACTCTATTAACATATTGGCACCTGCAGCCTCAAGTGTTATTCACATTATTTTCTACAAAACTTGCTGGAAAACCATGCAACAAAATACTCAGTAAAATATTAAATACAGCTTTATTCTACACATTTTAGGGATATTCATTTATTCAGGTAATTAGCGATACTATTTTCAAAAAGATTTAAATTGCAGTCATGTTACAACCAGTTTACCTAGTTTTCACTTGTAATTAACAATTTTTAAAAGTTCTTTCTTTTTTTGAAAATATTTTTTAGATATTAGAAAAAGTAAAAAGAAATGCTTGCTTTCAGAACAAGGGACCAATAAAAACCTTTCTCTAATGATGTTTTGTTAATATATTTTTTCGCTAGAGCAGCTGTAGATACAAATATTTATGTATTAAAATGTTCAAATTTGACCCGTAAGTATTCGTGCTGCTGGGTGACTTAATGAAATCTGGTCTATGTCTATTGTGCTATGGTATGGAAAACTGCATTCATGAATGTATAGCCCATTTAAAATGCCTTTATCTGACCGGTTCATAACATGCTTTAGTTAAGCTGTGGAGCCTGCTTATGCATGAACTTGCACCTAATGTGACCAGTTAGATGAAGCAAGACTTTGAACACCACATCTTAATCCCTGTGCTGCTTGAAAGATAGAAATAAGATAAAGGAGAGGAAAAGTTGATTCAATCTTTTAACAAAACAAGGCTTTTTTCTCTCTAGATTGCATATTGATAACTTTGTAGATTGACAAAATACTTTTTTTTTTTTGTGATTAGAAAACCTTGCTTCTGTGCAATTCATGAATAAGGCCTTACAGTTCATTAATCTGGCACATATTATCAGGTACAAATTGCCATAAGATACTACATAACTGCATGCAACCTGTGGGAAAAAATATAAAGCTGTATTTTACTGCACCAGAAAACAAAGTAATATTAAAACACATTTTATCAGACCCAGGAAAAAAGGCTCATCTTGTTCTACATGTTTTAAAGTGTTTAACCATGCAGCACTACAGTTTTTCAGATTTTAAGTTCTGTATTCAGATATGACTTTGCTGAAAAGGGAAAAAAGTAAAAGGGACTAAAAGAGGATGTTAAGTCTTTTGCTTCGTGTTAGCATTGCCAGATCATGTGAACAAAGCAGATTGCTATTGCACAAACTGTCTTTCAATACTGCATCTGCATCCATCGCTGTTCAGATCTTACACTAAAACAAGTATTTGAACGCAGTGAAATTAACCTATAATTATTAACCACAGTAGGCTACACCAGCTTGGTCCGCTGTGTTCTATCAGCAGAAGCATTTTGCAATGATCTGCTGCAGCACTTCCAATCCAGGTGACGTTACTTCCAGGGTGAAGCAGTGACAATAAGCTTTCCTGGTAGCTAATTTAATGAGAACAAAAAAGGCTCTGCACTCTTTATCCCAAGGACATTGTGGTACCATTAAACTCGTATCATGTCAGTGTTTCTTTCAAAAATATCACACTGAGAGACAGTGTGATGCAACGGCTGCTTCCCTCTACTCTGAACGCAGGAGTGAAAACAGTGCTCGTGGAAACCAGGGTTACTTGGTTTGGCCAAGTAGCCAAAGAAGTTACCTGCTCACACTGAATTATGCAACTTAAGGAATTGCCCTCTGCAAATACTTTGTTAAACATTAATACATTTTATATTTAAATATCTACTCTCCATGAAATGCTATGGCCCCATAATTTGCTTTATTGGATCAAATCTACTCTTGCTGGCAACCTAAAACTGAAACTTAAGTGCTAACTTCTGCGAAGTTGAGTGTTGAAGTAGTAATGATATTCATCATCTCTTAAGATTTGTCCAAGGTTCCTTATTATTTCATGAAGTTAAGTGCTTAAGAATGGGATAAATAAAAGCTAGAAAATTAGTACCTTTAAAGTAGACAACAGAAAATGAAGGACAAAGAGGCATATATTAAATTCAGTACCCTGTCAGTACTTAGATGCTTTCTGTAGCTTATATAAGGTGCTTCAAGCTAGTAGACTGGAAGCTCTGGATTTTCTCTTGACTGTTTCTTTCCAAAGCTGAAGGGCTGAAGCTCACTCCTTTCTTCAGAAATGCTCCCATCATCATGTTGCAATATTAACTTCTGTGGACACTCAAGGGGGATGATTAATCCTGCCTACCGCATGAGGAAAAAGGTAACAGTTCCTATGGAATCAGTGAAATGGTGTTAGAGCTCTGTGAAGCCAACAGTTCTGTTTAGACTGGGTTCCAGTTTCTGATCCAATACATAAATGTTCAGGATCACACTTGGCCTTATTACCAAACCCAACGATTGCTATTTCATATAGAGTGAAGCACTGTTAAGTACTCTCATCTCTCTATATAGAAGTTGGACTTGGCATTGTAGCAGCTAGAAGTGGTCACTCGGAATGCTGGCATAGCTGTATGTTTTGTGATGAACCTGACAATTATTGGAGACAGGACAGTAGATCAGACAAGCTCATGAAGATTATACAATACACTGTCCTTTGTATTTTTAAATAAAAGCAATTTCAAGATACTTTATTGGAATTTCATTCATGATCAAAAGCGACTTTAATAGAAAGTGAACAGATGTTCACAGAAAGTTGTCCCTGTCCAGGGCATGGGGGGTGGAACTAGATGATCTTTAAGGTCCTTTCCAACCCAAACCATTCTAGGATTAAATGAATATTTTGCTTTGTATTATTAAACCCAAATAATTAAACTTACATTTATGTTAAAAACATGTATTTACATATTTCATTTTACAACTTGAGTAACAGCGAATTATCAAAGATTCTTGATGTTACTGCAGCTGGAAACTTAAGAAGTTTATATAGTTTGTTTCTTTGTAATTTCACAGAGTTTAATGGATTGAGAATACTCTGTACTTGTTTTCAAGTCATTCAGCTATCTCAGAATTACTATCATGGTGTAAAACCATATGACAAAGTTTTCAGCCTGTACAGATTTGGAATGGCACGTCAGAATGAAAACCCGCTATATTTCATAGTGATCGGGTATTTGGTTTTCATTAACAGACCTAATCAGCTCACACAGGTTCCCCTAAGGGAGGTTTCAGACTGTCTCCATTGTGTAGGGGGGCACCCTAGCTGTGCACTGAGATTAGCCTGCAGAGATTTTACAGGGTTGAGGAAGAAAGGTAAGCTCCCTCCTGCTGTTGGTAAACATTGTTATTGTTCTCTATTCCCCACTGAATAGAACAAATGCAATTTGCAAAGTTAATTACTGCAATAATGAAAGAAATGACACAAAATGACAAGGAATTTGCTAATTCAGTAAGTCTCAAGTCATTGACATGTTAGTCCATTTACTGCTCATTGCTACTTTCAGGCACGTACTCCTTTACTCATAAATACTGAGTGGATTTTGGGGACTTAGCATCTAAGTATTAAGTTAGTAAAATAAATAATCTCTAAGAAGTGGTGCCTAATGATGCCTTAGGAATTGTCTGGTTACTACCTGAGAACTAACATGAAAGATCTCTGATGAAGTATCTGAAAAAAAAAGGACTTTGCCATGCTTTCAGGACTTGCAGCATGTTTCCTTTTCAAAGTCTAAGAACAAAGACTCACCAGAATTCCATTAAAACACTAAAATAATTTAACTCCCAAGAAGGAAAAGGGACAAGTGAATAGGCTGCACCAAAATATTGTATTTTTTTCTTGCTTACACAGTATTACAGAGGAGATGAGTGATATTAATTTCTGTGTGAATGTCTTACACGTATCTCCAGATGACAAGGTGTGAATCTCTGTTTACACAGTTCCACTGGCACTGGGAGCTGTGTACCTGGAAACCATAGGCCTGTGAAACATGGAGAGACAAGTCTCCTGAATGTGTGGCACTGTACCAGCAGTGGGGAACTCAGGAAAGCCTGGGCACAGAAACAACCCTCTCAAGATCTCAGAGAGAACTCGGTGGGAGTATTTCTAACTCTTTCTTTTAGAAATGACCAGTGCACTTAGGTAAAAATCCTATGTTTATAATCCACATACACATTCTAGATGACAACTCTCTTGCAGAAATTAAGCACATTACCAGTCTGTCCTAATAACAATGCACAAAGAAACAAGTTCTTCTAAAGAACTGAATAAGAAAGCAAAAGAGAAAGTCTTGCAGGCTGCAATATGTGTCTCCAAAATTCATGATAAAAAGGAGCACTGGGAATTGCAAACAATTTCAGCTGCAACACTGAATAATCTAAATAATCCCTTTTCTACTGAACCAAAAGGAAAAATGAAAAGACTTTCATTAAAATACAGTCATCAATTCCATCCATAAGACTTTTCCTGCAATTAAGTTACATTTACTGATCCACTACTCCTTAAAAGAAGCATTAACACAAAGACTTCAATTATTCGTGGTCAAACAAAGTTGATTCTATTGCTCCAATCAAAGCAGCATTCTCTTTTACAGCGGTTATTTCTGTAGTATCTTCAGAAAGGGCATGCAGTCTATGAAAACATGTAAGTTTCTGAATAAAAGTTATTTCCACGATCAGTCCTAACTTTTTGCTTTTAATACTTCTGCCATTTCCTGCTTCCATAGGGCTGAAATTTGCACGATTTTTTGTCCCCCTTATACTTTAAAGGGTAAGCTGATTAAATTCACCATTTTTTTTAACCCAGCTCCAATGTCCTGATAAAAAGAAGTCTCTTTTTCACTCACTCAGAAGTAAAGAAAAATACAGGAATTTACTGTTATGAAAAACTTCATTAGTGAGGAAAGAACCAGGAACTCTGCAAAATGAACTCTCTGGAACAAAGCTTGTGGTTCTTGTGCTGTCAGCAGAGGGCTTAAAGAGCTGCAGAGGGTCTAATATCCATGAACCTGCTTCTCCTACTACTAAACACTTCCGCAGTACCTGCTATTCACCCTTCCATAATTCCCAGCTACTGTCCATTTCCACTACTGATGCCATCCCCGAAGAGCTGGCACCTTGTATGGCTGCTGAGTGCTGCCCAGCTTCAGTCTGGAGTACCCGTAAGTGTAACTGCCTTAATTAAGCTACAGAAGTATGCATTTTAAAGGTCAAGAGTTCCTAATCAATCCTAGGAATTTAAGAAGGGGATAACATTGCCCAAAGACTTGATCTTCTGGAGGTACTTGTTTCATTTTCAAACCTCAATAATGAATACAGATTCTTTGTATTCTTTTGTATAGGAAAATACCAGGCATACATTTATTTGACTCAGTAAAAATTCTGGCATGTGTTCTAGCAAATGTAATGTTAAGAGAGAGATAAATTCTTTCCTCAGTAGACCTCCCTAATGAGTGCAACCCTGAAAGATGACAGGCTGTTACAGGCTCAAACTGTTGTATATAAATCTGTTTTCATGTAAATGCACAACAGGCTGACAATTGATTGAGATGCATATATATATAATAACATATTTATTTCTTCAAAAGGTAATAATTTGTTTCTAGAAAGTGGTGTTCTCTGAGTCATGTCTTCCAAACACATTGAAGTTGATGAATGCCTACCAGGAGCAAAATAATTCTACCTGACATTCTCACAGATGTCAGAGGTTTAGTAGAGTTAAGTGTTCCTTTTTGTAGGAACTAAATATCACATTTTGTAGGAACTGGATATCATACAAAAGGATAACTGAAACAGAAAATAACAGCTAAAGTGCAAGAGGTAGAAAGTTGTATCCCAGAGATACTGACAAATAGTTAACTAATATGTGAATTTACACTTGTTCCTCTTTTACAAGGTTTCATCAGTTTTGTACAGAAAGTCTTGAAGAGGAGGAAGACTACAAATCCCAATGACATATTTCTTTTACAGAAAATATTTAGAAACAACAATGCCAGTGAAGTATGACCACAGGATTCAGCAACGAGCTTTCAAAGTCTAGGTCCGTATTTAAAAAATCAGCAATTTAATGTTTTTAATTTTCCTCAGACAAAGGTTTCCTTGATGTGTTAGAGCTTCTTTGCTTCCAGCATGGGACAGAAAGGTGAGAAAGCAATCACCCTGTTAAAGACAGGGAAAACATCGTAACGTGCTCTAAATCAGCTGTCCCTCCTTCTTTCCTGTTCAATCCCTATACTTACAAAACTTGCCGCTTAAGTAACACTGATTTAATGCACTAAGACATGTAATAGTGGATAGAGGTTTTTCTCTGTTTGCTCCCTTTGGTTTGAAAAAGAGGAACTGAGGATGATTATGTGGGTTGGGCACTTCAGTCACAAGTTGCTCACATGCATGACTACCCTTAGAAATTTCTCTTCATTATTTTTGACTCACACATCATTGACACAAGACCTGCTACAATAGGAGACTGCAAAGACCATGAAGAATAACTTTGGAATAATTAATTTGACAACCATGTTTGTGGGAAAGAACATCAGTAAAAATTATGGACAGGTAATACAACTGAACTTTTCATTACTTAAAGACAAAAAAGATTAATTAATTTTTGCTGTAGGGTTTTTCACATTTCAATAGTTATATTTAAGTGACATTCTGCTTTAGCATGAAAAGCTTAGAAGGTGACCTCCTACATAACTAAGGAAGTGAGGAGACACAGGAAAAATACAAAGACTTCAACTGGAAAAAAAATCCCCTAAACCATACTGAGATTTACACAAGAGCCATGTGGATTACAAGACTTTACCAACAGAATTATGTGTTTTAAGTATATGTTAACAAGTGACTTCTTTTTTTGACAGTGTAACCATGGACTTTGTTAGTGATTTTAAAAAAACCCAACAATTTTGCAATCTGAAGAGTGGTTTATATGTCAGTAGGATTTCACCATAAATCAGCCCAATTTTCTGCCTGCCATCCTAGAAAATCAAGCTGTCTGAAGGACCCAGAAATTGACACTGCAGCATTTGTTCTGGAAGCATCAAAATGTTCTTGTGTATTGTATTTCCATGGAAGAATGAAACACTTTGTGTCTTTTGGATGTTGAATGTCACTATCTTATATCCTTATATTTAGAAATATCACCAGACAGTGATGTTATATTAGATAAGAATTCTGAAAACTAGTCTTCTGGTTGGTGTCAAAATCAGGTCCAATTATAGCAGGTTGTGCAGGCCTCTGTCCAGTCTGAGTATCTCCAAGGATGAAGATTCCACCACCTCCCTGGGCAATCTGTTTCAGTGTTTGATCACCCTCAGTTAAACTGTTTTTCATAATAGCTGAGTTTTCTAGTGCTCTAGTTTGTGTCCACTGCCTATGCAGTGCCTATGCACTGCTGTGCATCTCTGAGAAGAGTCTGGCACTGCTGTCTCTGTACCATCTCATTAGGTAGTTGGAGACTGGAATATATTCCCCCCAAGCTCGCTCTTCTTAAGGCTGAACAAGGCCAATTCTTTCAGCCTCCCCTTCTGCATCAGGTGTTCCAGCCCCTGATCATTTTGGTGACTGGTGGACTCACTTCAATATGTCAGTCTGTCTTAAACAAGCCCAAAACTGCATGCAGCACTCCAGATGCTGTCTCCTATGCACCAGATAGGAGGGAAGGATCATGTCCCTCCATCTGCTGGCTAGCCTGTCATTGATACCACCCAGGATGCGGCTGGCTGGTACATTGCTGACTCATGTTCAATTTGTTGTTCGCTAGGATCTTGAGGTCTGCTTCTGCCAAGCTGCTTTCCAGACAGTACTGGCATACAAGATTATTCCACCCTACACATGGGACCGCAATTGCTCTTGTTGAACTTCGTAAGATTCTTGTTGACCCAATGTCCAGACTGTTGAGGTCACTCCAAAACCCTGTTCTCCAGCATAGACTACTTCCCTGAATTCGGTACTTGCTTATGAACTTGATGCTACTATTCTCCAGTTGCCAGTTGGACTTTGCATTGCTGCTCACATTTCCTTGAGCTTGGTGTGTGAGCCAATTTTCCACTCACCTTATTTCACTAATTTGTCTATAAGAATACTAAAGGTGAACAAATTGTGAATACTTAAGATACCAACTAATATCTTGCCTAAAATAGCTGACAGTCCTTCTACATAATACAATTAACTAATTATTGGGTGATAACAGACAAACAGGATAGTCTGCGAAGTTAAACTACGGACTGTGAATCATATAAAATATCTATTATAAACTACATAATGACTATCTGCATATGGGAGCTGTTACACATGAAAAAAAGTTAATGATTCTATTAAAATAAAAATACAAGTTAGATAAAACCCTAGACTTCAGGAAACCAAAGTTTATTCAGGAATGTCTGTACAGGTAGATTTGTGAGCCCAAAGGTTTGTCTATTTTTTTCCCTGTGAACACCAGTTAGTCTAGTAAAACACGCTACCTCTGTCCATGCACTTGGCCTCTCCCATTCACAGAATGCTGATTTTAAACCTGTGATGTGCATTTTTACCTCACTCTCAGAATTAGAAAAAAGACCTTAATAAAGAAACTGAAGTTTACCTCTAGCAGAGGAAGTATTGCTGTGTGTCAAACTGCTGTTTGGAAAATGAAGAAAAGTGTATCTGGAAATCATAAGCTTGTTAAGATTAAGCTTTGTATTATACAGGAAATAATTATTGGTCATGTCCAGGTAGGAACAATGAATCAGTTGAAAAGATACTGTCAAGGAAAGAGGAGATAAGAAAAAGGAGCTTCCTTTTAAATGAAATCTGAGCAATATTTCAGTGTACAGTTACTTAAACAATATCTTCTATATTTATGTTATATATAGAAAGGTACCATATGCAGAAAAAAGTGCTTTAAAATATAAGAGATATTTTCTGTAGTCTAAATAAATGGTGGAGTGGAATAAATAAGTAGATTGTGTTCTTGAAAGATGTGGCTTATTTTCATACAACTAAAAATGCCAAGCTATCCATTTCACTACTGCATGATAATCACACATCATGGCCTAATTTTATTATTACACTGATGCAGCTGTACCAGAGCAAGTGTATCTAGCCAATAAAGAATCAGTGCTGGTAATTAAGATGTATTCATTGCTTCTTTAGAATTTTTAATGCCTGTCCGGTAGAACAAATTATATCAAATAACAAATTATACAAATTAAGGCTGATAAGAAATTATTTGTTTTCAGCTGACATGAATTTCCTTCATAGAAAGCAGGCTATAGTCTGATGTTAACTCAAGTATATGTTTTAAATTTTTATGAAGCAGAATAGTTGCAAGGAATGTGGCACAAAACACAAGGTCCAAGAAAAACAATATAAAAAAGCTGAAATATGCATTAATTTGAACACTCTAAATAACACGTCCTTTAACTGCCTGGATTATAAATGTGTACAATATGCTAGTGGTTATTTACCTTTTAAAATTCAAATACATGTTAGTAAAATCATTTCATGTACTATTTCCATGCACTTTATTCACACGACAGATCTAAGAAGTATTTTATGAAGCATAAGATCATTTAACAGGTATAAAAAAAAAGTTTAAACCAAACCAGTTGTTTGCTTTTATGGTAAAAAGGGCATCATTATGGTGAAAATAACTTTCTTCCAAGAAAATATCCCCAAAAGATTATTTTGAGTAATTCTGGAAAAAATGCTATGGTGATGTTTTCTTCTGCAGTTTCTTGTACCATACAGGTGCCTCCTTATTTGTCTGTAAAATAAAGAGAGTTTCAATTGTGAGACAGTGAAAGTCAGAAGAAAGTCAGAAGTAAAACATGCCGTCTACACTAAAGTCTCTTTTCGATGTAGTTAACTGTGATGAGAGTTCTTTGCTTAAATGCAAATAAATTGTAAACAAGATTACACATTTAAGATTCTTATTCCTATATATCTGTACTAAAACCTCCTTATTTCTAGTTTATAAAAAGCAGATTATACAGTAGGAAATGATTTGTTTTAAAATATCTATCAAAATGAAAACATACAATAACCGTGCCATAAATTGATTTCATATGAAATAGCATCATCTGACTTTCCCAGTTGAGAAGGGGATGGGACTTAAAAAAGGGATCTTACGTGTGCTGTAACTGACCAACACTTTATGCAGAAATATAGTTCTTAAAAATTAAGACTTAAAAATACAAGAAGTCAGCAGTTTTATGACAACGTAAAAAGTATTTTAATTGCAGAGAATTATCTATGAACAACTTCTCTTTGCCTTCATAATCCTATGGGCCACTGCTACACAGTCAGGATTGCTTGACATTCTTGTGGCAAATTCAGTGTTTGCTCGTATACAGAAACAAAACTAATGAAGTGGAGATGGAACAAGGTAACGACTATTCTGATGTCAGGGATGGGTATAATCTCTTGCGTTAGTGAATACTGTCTCTTTTGTCCGTTGTCCCTAAACCTGTCCTTTCCTAGTTCCATTTTCTGTCTGCTCTCTATTTGTTCTTTCCTTCAAGACTTTACAATCATTCCTTCAAGACTAAATAACCATTCGGTTTAGAAAACAGTTTAATTCAGATAGCCTTCTGGTGGGGGGTCCCTCCACATTTTAATCTCCATCTTTCTTTCATTTTGAAGGTTTCAGTTACAAAAATACATCTTCTGTATTTGTGAAGGCTTTCTAGAAATTGACCTAAATTGCCAGGAATTTCACAGGACTTTCTCCATCTAAAAGGAAGCCCTGCCATATGCCCAGTTTTGGTTTCCTGCTTCAATGTCTAAAAAAAATTTTTGAAACAGAAATTGGTCAGAATTTCTAAACATAAAAGTTTGGGGTTGGTTTTTTTTGTTTATTTGTTTTTCTAGATTTCTACTCCATTTCTATATCCCTGTGTAAAACAGGACAGATTAAACACTGAATTGCTGGATCACCTACAGAACCTAACTGTTAGCTTACATTTTGGCTGTTTTGGATCACTGAATAGCTCCATGAAAAACAAAATTTGGGCAGTATGATTTACCACTACTGAAAGGATTGTGCATGAGACAACACTGGGTTTGCCTGTGTTTAGTCTCATAACACTGTCCAAGCAAATTTTGAACCCCTGAAATCCCCCAAAGCCCTGACATCATGTCCAAGAGAAGCAACCATTTCCTACATTTTGTATTACAGAAACAGTATCTGATGTGCTGCAACACAAACCATGTATTGTTTAACACACTGAATTTTAAAGTATTTGCCAGGGGAAAAAAAAAAGTGTAGATGTATATTTGGACCAAAAGTGCACATATGCTGTGCTGCGGTGTGGATACAACCAGTCTACCCTGGTAGCCTCATGAAATGTTAAGAAAGAGTCATAATTTGTTTTGTGATTCAACACTGCAACTTAGCTCTCTTATAATAAGAAACTTCTAAACCATTTTCATGAAGCTTTTAAATACTAGGGGCACTAAATCTGAAGCAGGCCACTTGAAGTATTTAAAATTAAGCATTTAAACTCTAAAGGAGTAAACCAGCATTTTATAATTATCAGTTATGCTTAGTAACAGAAGCAATATTGACACTGGGCATGTATTTTTTTTATATATATTTAGATATACACACACACACTTTAATATACATACATAAATGAATACAAGGATACATAAATACACCTATTTCCCCCTTCTCCTCTCTC
>JBCJKH010037797.1:19793-32307 GCA_039877255.1 Loriculus beryllinus | reverse complement strand
AAAGCCATGTCTGCCCGCAAAGCTGTGGATTTGTTCACATACCCCAGTTACATTAGTTTGTTGTAACATCATGTCTTAAATATTAATTTAAAGATTTATATTAATAAATATTTTAATATCTTGGAACAGACATTCAAGAAAGCAGAAAAGAAATATAGAGTTTTTCTATCTCATTGATAACTAGGTGATTGTTTACTGGTACATGCTATTTCTCCCATAGTCTGTGTCAATCCAGAATTGTTAGCCGCATTATTTTTTTCTATGCAGACAATACTATTTTTCAACTAACTAAATGCAGACTTCTTTATCTGCATTGACATAGCAAGCAATTGCTAAGAGAACATCTTTCTTGTTTCTTCATACTGCTCCAGGACTGGGGAGATGACACTTGTGATCTTTCTCACTTACTGATTTTAAGTCTGACAAGAAAAAAGAGAAACCTTTTAATAAGGTGAAACCACCATCCCTTCTTGAGATATTGGGTAATATAACTCACATTGCTAATATAGACGGATATAAGTTTTTTTCCTTTAGGATGGGAATTTAAAATAAACACCAAATATACTAAAAAGACAGAACTGCAAGGTGATTCCATGATTCAGAAAAGAGTTTCTTAGTAGTATTTACAGGATATCATTATGTCAGAAAAAGATCTCACTTAGGGAAAGGGAAGAGATCAGTATGAACAGAAAAAAAAAAGAAAGTCTGAAGGTGCAAGAGAGAGTTTTGTCCAGAAAGATGTTTTTTCATAATAAGGTAGCAGCAAAGGGGTGAACAAAGAGGATCCAAGAAAACACTAGAAGAGTAGAACTCTGCTAGTGATGACAGAGGACACAGTCAAGGACGGTGAAGGGAAAAGATGTTGCAGTTCTGGAGACAGGCAGAAATAGGGGGCAGGTCTTTAAGGACAGACAAAACCAAAAGCATCTGCATTTTTGGAAGAAAGAGCCAGAAGAGAAAACTAATTAAAATGGTAGCAAGAGAACAGGAGCAAGAAAACAGAGATATGAAGGAAGAGTAACTACTTCAAGAATATATGTTAGCTACCAAATGAAAGAAGTCTAAAGCCACAATAATGTCACAAAGAAGGAAGCATATCAAGACTCAGTCACACTGGGTAACATGACAAAGAATTGATACAGAAAATACAGAAATGAAATTTTCAAGGTCCTACAGTGAACCAGATTCTCCAGGAAAACAGTGGGGATGTGGCAATTTTGGTGCCATTTTCTAATAGGGTGTCAGCATCTAGGCTGACTAAATTAAAGAAGGATTCCCAGTGTTTGTCACAGCAGTACTCTTTCTTCACAGTGCTTTTCTTTGGCAAAATCTTTCAGGTGATTCACTGTCTCTTGCTGTGGTATCTCCTTTCTCCTTCCTTCTCTACTCCTCATTATCCTTTTACTTCCTCTCTTGTACCCTTCAGCACTCACTCTTGGTGCAGGGAAGCAGAAGAGAGAAAGAGAGAAAGAAAGAAAGAAAGCTATCTTCTTCATAAAAGCTTATCCTTAATGAGACAATTTCTTCAGGGCAAACAAAAGTAGCAAAATCCTATTCACAAAAACATTAACTGCATATGCAATCATGGACAGTTACACATCTAATTTGCTATTTGCACATGCAATTTATCTCATAACCAGAGTGGTTCTTTGTATGAAGTAGGTGCTTTATTATGGGAATGAAAACCAGAAGTGCAGCGATATGTTTATTTATCTTCCTTAAAAATAATTTGTTTTGGCTTTTGTATACATTCATGACACTTCTCTTACATTGCCAGCCATCAGTAAAGTTACTGACTGTCATTAGCAAAAGAATCAAACGCTGACTGACAATAAAAGCCAGTAAAATATTCATTTGTAAGTAAAAATGGCAATTTAATTTAGAACTTTTCAGTGCTTTGGCATAAGTTCCTTGACTATTTGAGCACTTTTAATATCGAAGGGTTTTATTTATCATAGTTGAAATGATGGGTTCTATAAAAATTGGCACATATGACCATAAACAGAAATAGTAAGAATCCCAAATTGGCTTCAAAAATATACTCAAAATTGTACAAGTTAATTCAAAATTAAAAATCTGGATGTGTATAGAAAGACAAAATGCAATTGGATGATGTTATAGCATTAGTGGCTTGGAAAATTTCTTTGTTTAAATAGAATCAATATTTTGAAGAGTGTATTTTTCCCCTTCTCACTGAAATTCATTTTCAAGATCAAATTATTTAGGAACCTCTGTCCTAAATCCTCTAAAAATGTACTTGCTAACATTAAAGCACGGGTTCAACAGGCTTAAACGTAGTGGCGATTTCTTCTAGACATCAGGACCTGTGTTCCCTGTGACTACCACACAAATTAGCAAAGCAAAGTTCATTTCCAACACCACTGCTTGACTCATTACCACAGCCCTCCTAGTAAGTGAGGTGCTTCACAGGGGATCTGCAAAACAGCTGCCCTCTTAGTGTCTTGTTTTGGTGGCCTTTCCCATCTGCTTTACCTGTCTCCTCTTCTGAATAATTTATTTCACCATCTTCTTAAGTAGAGCACCTGGCCCAGAGCTAACTCTTTCACCTAAATTATTCAGAGCTGAAAACTCTTTGGTTTAAGCTCAGATAATGTAATGACTCAACAGGACAAAACCCTTAACTTTGGAGCAACTGTGAACATTTCTAGGCTCTGTATTCTGTTAGCAGCTTAAAAGCTTGGCTGCGTAAACTACGTACAAAAGCACCAGAGAAATCCTTCATCCTCTAACATCTCTTCCAAGGCCTCTTTCAGCAGTTGAAATTTTCCAAAGCAGGGTTGTTTTACCTTCCTGCCTTTCTGCCACATCTCAGTGTCACAGGAAGCCACAGGACACCTTCTTGTGCGTGCACTGCAGCTGGCTTGTCCCTTGTCTTTATGCAAGAAAAGCTCCTGTTAAAGCCACTGAAAATTGGCTGCAGGGCTGGACTTTGTGCACATCTGTTCTCTTCACAAGCAGGTTTTTGTTCAGAAACAGCAAAAGCCACCCCTGTGCAGAGCTCCCATCCTAGCTCCGTATTCCACTGTTTTTATCTCATGAACTCTACAGTTGAAACAATTTCTCCCTGCCCCTGCTCATAATAGCACAGAGAGCTGCCATAGCCCAGCAAATGGGGCTGTACAAGGTCTCTGCCTTGGGATGTCACAAAGCAAGAAACTGAAAACTCAACAGTAATTTGGGGTGCAGATTTGCTACCCCCATCTGTATTGACTGAGACAGTTTCGGCTTCTTTTTTTAAGCACTTGTTCCATTTGTTTTTCCACAATGGCACCACTGCTTTCACCTTTTTAATTAAGCTCAGAAAGCCTATGATCAGCTTATTTATATATTTCTTATTTCTTCTGAAAATCTTCTGAAGCTGCTTAGAAGACAATCAACACAAGGAGATGATTTGTCTTACAAGAGACTAGCTTCAGCAACTGACTGAAAGAAGTATTACTTAATAAAGAAGTATTACTTCATTTATTACTTAATGAAAGGTATTGAGGTTATAATAAGAGATTCCAGATCAAGGGGTATCTTGAGGCCTTTCCCACTTTAGGTTGAGTGAGAGTAATAAATTGCTCTTGGTGAGAAAAAAAAATTCATAGATGAAGAAATAATACTTAAGGAAGCTGTTTCCCTATAGCCTTGCAGTAAAAAATGAAAAAGTTAATTAGTGAAATCTCTGTCTGGCTTACTCTGCATTTACCTCAGTATCACAAAGACAGGCACGGGAAAAAGGAATTATTAAAGTGAAATCAGTTTTGAAAAATTAGTACTTTTTCACTTCTGCAGTCAAAAAATCCCACATATCTCACACATTCATTTACATGGACCTGCATAGATCCTGCTGATAGAACAAAAAGAAAATACAGTAATTTTTATCAGATCATACCCAAACAAAACTAAAATTAACTTCAGTTGGATTTTTGCCTGCATAAGTACTAAATAATTTGGCACATTTGAAGTAACTAGTAATGTCTGTTTACTGTAGAGATATCCATAATAACCATCACTGTAGGTCTTACAGGCATGATATGAACTGTTTCATTTTCCTGTGAGAAGTTTATCAAGTATCAGGTATTTGCTTTTTGCTCCGGCTTCAGGAAATCAGGGTCATGGATTTCAAATGAAGTGCTTTGTACTCTCCAGGGGCAGTGAGAAAACACAATAGTACAGACAAAATCTAATCAAAGTAGTTTGGCTTTCTGCCTCCTTTTTATTTTACAATAGGGAAAAAAAAATTAATTCAAGGTGCGACTTGAATCCCTTCAGGAGTTCCCTTCCCGTGTATGCTGTCTCTCACCAGAAATGCGAGACTGACAGAATGATAAAATGTGATGCCAGGTCCTCCTGCCCATTCAAAGACCCTCCCTCGTGTATCAGGTGCCTTGCCTGAGCTTTGAGGTCAACCAGACACCTCCCCTGAGGCTTACCTGGGCTGAAGGATACATCTACCCGAAAATCTGCCCAGGTAGAGCAGCTGTTATCTGAGCTAGGATCAAAGTGCCCCTCTGCACTCCAGAAAAAACATCTTCCATGCTGGTCGTCTTTCTCCATGATTTAAATGAATGTTGAATGAGTCTCTGGGGACAACAGTTGTTGTGCTGAGAAGATTCCTGTCAGAAATACTTTATCATGAAAGTTCAGTTCCTTTCAAGGCCTTTTATTATTAATAGTCATCACTGCAGGGAAGCAGTAAACACAGACCCTATTTACTGTACAAATTGACATATTATAAACCACAAAAGCCATCCTGGTGCTTTGCTACTTTACCTTGCTTTTCAGCACACTAACTCTAGGGAGTCTTTTAACCTTTTCATTGCTAGAACACAGAAAGAGAATTCTGCTCTTGCATGGCCAGGCTGGACTGGTTAGAGTCGCTAATTTTTGGAGGGTCGTTGCCTTGAGGAGTGCATGGATGACTGCAGTATCAGTACTGTATGAAATGTGAGACATTATGTTCCATAGTGACTCTACAGAAAAAAAAAAAAAAAGCATTTATCCCTTTGTGACCAGGCCACAGGATGTGTCCTATATTAGCTCATGGTTTTGCACCAGAGTTCCAACAGCTTCCATCACTTTCTACTGCTTGCTCAGGGCACTGCACTTCATGAAAAAAGATGGGCATGTTTTCTAAAGGTAAGTAAAAGACCGATTACTTCAGCAGTATTATGTGAGGGAGGTGAGCAAGTAGCTGCTAGGTGGCATAAGAAAACATGGCAAGATGAGTCCTAGGTGTGGGAAGGACTAGTCCTGATCCAGCCCACCATGGCTGTGGTACCATGAGCAGATGAGACTTTACAAGGTCAGTTTTCAGTGCAGTATTTGATTTTAACAGCCTGGTGGATAACTCTTGGAAACAAACTATACAAGCACCAGCAGAAACAAAAATGAGCAAGACAATGACAGCGCAGAGGCAGGACAAGTGACAAACAAACAATACCAAATTAAAAAATGACAACCCATTGCACTTGGTAACAAATGGGCCTGTACTTGTACTTTCTGTCTGCCCCCTGCACTTTGGCATCAAACTGAAAATACCTCTCAGGTTTCCTGACAAAATCTTAAAATCATACTGAAGAGAGACAGAGGACAGCGCACAGTCCACAAGCAAGCAGCCAGACACGCTGCAAAGGGTAGTGTGGCAGATGTGTCACAAAGTCACAACTCAGTATTTTGCAAAGTCATGACTCGGCAAAGCGGCACCTGGGCAAGCTACAACTTAGCAACTCACGAAGTACTGGTTCAGTGAGTCATGGTGTCACCACACAGTTGAGGTCTAGATGTGGTGAGTCAGCAAGTCACAAAGAACGTCCTTAGCAAGGCATGAAGTAAGCCAGTCACAAGGGTGAATCAGCAAGTTTAAAGCAGCTAAAAGCAGTTCTAGATACCAGTTTAAACACAATGCAACCATGCCAAAGTGGCAGCACCATATGGCAGACATTGAATGGCCTCTGTGACATGCATGAAGGGTCCACAGGCCGGTTCCCAACAGGGAGGGTGTATCTTTAACGTCACCCTCACAGCTGTCACAAACTGATAATGTCAGAAGAGACATGGGGAATTGGAGGGACGTGACAGTTCCACTACTCCCACACTCCCTAAAGTCATATCCTCAGAACAGGTTTGAAGCACAAGCTTGGGGAGGGTGGATGGGGAAACCACTCAGCAGCTGCTCTGTGCAGAGAAGGCATCATTCTTGGAGGCTGTTGATCTGGTCTCACTCATGAATATTGTATTCTATTCAGTGTGAAAAGCCAAACAGCAAGGGGGTGGAATCATCTGCTTTTTAAATTACAGAACATGTACTCTGAAAGAGTGTGCAGAAGTGGTTCTTCCAACCCACAGTATGCTAAAGATTGGTGCTTGGAACATTTAAAGGATGAGAAAAAACCTACACCACTCAAGTACAGAATATAACTGTGACTTTTTTCAATTAAGGAGTTTCTGACACCCAAAAACGTTAAGTGCTCTTCTGACTGAAGTCCTTAATAGCAACTGAAATTGTTGCAAACTTGAGCCTTTTCTTAGATAGAGAGCATACTTAGTCTCTTCTTGTTACAATAAAAAATAAATAAATAAATATAAAGTTACACCGTAATCTTGTAACCAGACTTGGACAAACTTCTGAGAAGGACCACATACCAGATTAGATTATTTAGATTTGTTGTGAGAATAGTCAACGTGTTCCTTTCCCGTTCTCTGTCTAATCTTTGTTGTAAAAGTGGACTCATGTTGTGCCAGTTCAGATTAATAATATAACATGAAAGGGCTAGGTCTGTATCATTTTCCATACTCGTTATGTTCACTGATGTGGGAATGGAGCTGTATTCTACCTGAGCCATTTTTTGTTTTATGGCCAGGATTAATAGCATGTGAATACTTCACAGTCTTAGGTGAATATAGAACTTGCCCCTTGTCATGAAATTGCGTGAGTGCCAAATTGTCTAAAATTTTCTTTCAGACTGTGAAATAATCTTCAAGTTACTCAAGAAGGTCTTGGAATATTCTTTGTACAGACACCTCTTTTTCTCTTTCCTTGACAAGACACGGCCCATGAGTTCTTGCTTTGCCAAGAATTTCCCTGAGAACGTGTTATGCTTCTCCTGTTCAAGCTTATATTCAACTCAATATATTTCTGTGACTGTCATTGGATATAGATTTTGTTATGAAGTTTCACCACACCTTGAAAGAATCTACATGGTATTTCTATTTACAGCTGCTCATTGAGCATAGCATCTTATTAACATGAAATAATGCTCCATGCCACAGCCATAGTCTCTAATATTCCCATAGTTTTCAGGTAGGTGACACTATTCGTAAAATCAATTATTACAGAACTTCATTATTGTCACATGCTAGTTTTTAGATCTAATAATTTGGAAGTGCTAATACAGTGCAGTTTATTCATTAAAATCAATACTACTGTTTAAAGTCTTTTAGTTGTAATTTGATCTCAGAAAATGCCTAGCTATTTACATTTAGACAAACCCTTAGAAAGCATTTCAAAATAATGTAATAGGAAAACAGTTGATACAATGGTTAGATAATATCAAAGAGTGGGTTGGGAACACAAACCAGGGTTCTTGCGAAAACTGATTCCTGAAGAACTGGCCAAGAGAGTTCTAAGTGCATTTCTTCCCTTTTGCTGAAATATGTTTGTTCTCATTCTTCAGGTAGAACCTGGGGAGCTGGTATTTGCACTTGTTGATCTTTCCCAACATAAATCTCTCCACTGTAGTCATATCAACAATATGCTTTCTTTACTTTAGTAATAAAATTTCTTGGAACATATGCTCTTTTAGACTTTGTGTGTAGTATTCATTAAGTTATTGAGGTTACAGTTACAGAACATTTCAGTATAATATGGCAAAGGACAATAAAACCTTGTGCAGGTGCAAGATCTCTCTGATCTTCTTTTGCCATCAACTAAAAATAGCCTACAGGTATGAGATCTCTCTGATCTTCTTTTGCCATCTACTAAAAAGAACATGAAGATGGTTGGAATGTGTCCTAATAAGCATGATGATACATCCTTAAGCAGAAGACACACACTGTTCTCATAACCTCTTTGATGTAATCAACTGACAGACCTAATGTACCATTTTGCTGGAATTATGCCTGGATACATAGCCACTCCTATCCTCTAACAGATACAGTAATTTTTTTAACAAACCATTGGGAAATCTTGAGACAATAATCTTCATACAAGTAACTTTTGGTTTGCTAACACATTAGGCAAATTTCTAGGGGAAGGATTCAATGTGAGGTTCCCAATTTTAGAAAAACAAAACAAAACAAACAAATAAAACCCCAACAAAGCCACCTGAAAAGCTTACTCCAAAGTTATACATTTGTCTGTGTTTCACATAACACTTTCACAGTATGACAATTACTTTGCAAAAGTGTGTGTGGGGAAATTAGCTCTTGCCCAGGCCCACTTAAGCCTGAACTGATGGCCTCATTTGAACAGATGAAGCTCTACTGGTAATCTCCACATTTAGCCTGACCCCACTAGGTTTGCTTCATAAAGAAAAGGAAAGCAAATAGCAAACTTTGGTAATTCCTATGTGAGTTACATACCCAAGAATCAAGATTCACCCCCAGACATGAGCAGGAAATGCTTATGATAAAAATAATGGCCAGTATATTTTGGAGATATAGAATCTCCAAATCAAAAATAAATTACAAAAATAGTGAAACTTCTTCCAGTTCAGTGGAGAGGTATCTTTCCAAGTGAAAATATGAAAATAATGCAACACAATAGTTACTCATATTTTGATAGTGACAGCAATGCAGTTGACATTACAAAAAAAAAAAAAAGAAAAAAAAAAAATGACATAGGTCCTACATTAAGAAGACAACCAAATTGTGAAGGAGGTGAAACCACTATGTACTGCTTCAGAGGTAACCAATAAATACCAAACATACCACACTGAAAAGCTGGTTGAGTATAAACTAACACAGTAATAAATATTTGTCTCTCTTTATGTGTATGTCTGCGCACATTTCATAAAACATGCAGAACGCACCAGTAGTCCAAAAAATATTTTTAAATAATAATTCATGCCTACTTTTTGAAAATTAAATATGAAATTTGCAATGTGAAACAAACAAATAAAACAATTTTAAAAAGATTAAAAGCAATTGTTCCATTACCTTGGAAACACAATCTAGGTGCAGCCAATCAGCAAAGTTGATGCATTGTTTTGACATACATGAACATATTTCTAACATAAATAGCAACAGAGACTTAATAACAATAGGTTTTAAAATTAGGAACTGATGTAATTTTAAAAGTGTCAGTCTAAAAGAACCTATGAAAGTGTTTCTTCTATCAAGCTGACATTAAGTATATGTTGGAATGGCTTTATAAGAGATAGCAAACTTCTGACAGGTCATACAGGAGATGCATAATTTGTAATTACATTCTAGTTTCTTGGATCACATCCCTTAGCATGTCTAAAAAACTTTAAGAAAATTAAACTTGAAGGCTTTGATATATCATTTATTTACATAAACAGGCAAAAGAATAATGCAGCATATCTGAGAATGAAGATGAAATATCAGACTTAAAGAATCTGCCTAGCCCTCAAAATAGATGCACTTAAACTTCTTATGTCTTATTTTATGATCGACTGGTGCTAGTGAAGTTCTGCAGTGTAAATTTTCAAGGATATTAAAAATTAACAATAGAAGAAATGTGCAGAGGAAAATTGCGAATCGGATGCAGAGCGTTTTTGACTCTTGGCCATTGGTTTGAATCTGGCATGAATTGGCAGCAACAGAAAACCACTACTTTTTGACAGGTGTCAGAATTCTATATGGACGGAGCTCATCAGCCGTACTACTCCAGATCCTGATGAGTCGTTGCCCAAAAGCAACCCTCAAAACCAGAATTATTCTTGACAGCCTCAAAAGCAAACTGGCATCTCCTACCTTACCCAGCCAGCATTCTCCCAGCCAGCTCTTAAGTGTTCAGACTGTCAGCCTAAGACCATACTACCATGGACTGTCCTTTGCATCAACATTGTGGTTAGAGAATTTCAGTTCTAATTAAGAAACATTTCAAATCCCATTAACAACTAAAATACATTGGAACACACCTGTGCATGTCTTCATGGGATCAGTGCTTTTTTAGGAAAGCTAGGGTTGAACCAGCCTTAGATCCCACCACTTCCAAAACCCCAACTTTAAAAAAAAAAAAAAAAAAAAAAAGAAAAAAAAGAAGAAAGAAAAGGAGGGAAAAAAAAAAAAGTCAGCAGTGACAAATTATATACTCATTCATAAAACTCGCAGAGACAGACACCTTATTTTGTCATTGGGTGGGATTAAGCTATCCATCCTAGCATGCCATCCTTTTTTTTCCAGATTTATATGACTCTCATTATAACAAATACTCAGAGTGAGGAATTTCCAACCAGAATATACTGAAAATGAAATAGAAATAACCCACTATAAACAGCACTGAGGAGAAACAAGTGAACATCCAGGGTACAGTCTGCTTCTTCGTCAGAATGTGAGTGGTGTACTTTTGTCTAGCAACTATTATTTTTCCTTAAGAAATACTTTTACTTGGAATTTTAACCTACATTTTGATTTTTTCTTTTTCAGGATGTAGAAGAGTGGTGGAAATGACTGGGGATAAGGACAAGGAAGAATAGAACAAGCTAAAAAGTTTCCAGCCATGCTGTCAGGTTTGGTGAAAACATGATGATTAACTGTTTCAGTGCTGTGGAACCTTCTTGTTAATAGGAGAACAAGACACTGGAAGTTTCTTTGTGCGTCAATCTCATGAGCTTTAAGCTGTCAGCCTTCTAGCAGAATCTCCCTACTGAAAACACTGCTGAAGTGGGGACAACCAAAATGAAGACTTGACAGCAAAAACTACACAAATGTTGTCTTAAAACAAGTGTTTTTCCATAAATTACTCTTTTCCATTGGTGTTACTTGACTTTCTGCAACGTACTTCAGGAGCATGATACAAGGCAATAGCAACCTATGTCATAAAGTGAATGTGTTACATCAAAAAATCTTTTTCAAAGGGTCTACTTGTTAGGACTTGATTGTCAGATCAGCTTGTACCCGAGCTTTGTACCTCAGCTTTATACCCTGTGAGTTTCTTCAGGGTCAACATGCTCCCTGTGCAGCAAGATACATCGTCTAAAGAAGTCCAGTTTCTTGTGATCAGGATCTGATTGCTCACCCTGGTCTTGCTGCTTTAAAGTCATCAAGTAGCAACACTCATCTCTTTCCCTCTGATTGAGTATTTTTATAGCACCTTTGCGTGATGTTTCCACATATTTGTTCTAAATATGGATGAGAGCAAATGGAGTGAGAGGTTTCCATAGAGAACTGTGCCCTGGGTCTAATGGAGGTAAACGATGTAATTTTTAACTGGAAACAAAAAAGCAAGTTTTCTTAGCTAGAAGTAGGGCAGAGTACTGTCCCTGACAGCCTGATCACCTTTATTTTATAAGCCAATAATTTTACATTGTGACTACTCTCTTTTGTTCTATAACATTTGAAAAAGATACCAAGAATTGATTTTAAAAGCTGCCATGGCAGAGGAGCCACTATGTCTCCAGGTATCACAGGTTAATTATTCTTCTTAAAATATATAAATTGTTTCTATTCTGAACGTCTTTAATTTCTATTTTCAAGATACACAACTCTGTATCTTTCCACGCAAGATTAAAAACTTCACAAATACAAAAAAAATCTTTTCACTATGTAGATGCCTCTAATCGCCTCTTAAGTCAGGAAGAGAAATATATATAGGACAGGCCTAGTGAGCAGGAAGTGAAGCATGTGTCCATCAGAGTGTGTCAGGGAGCAGGAATTCAGTAAATGGAACAAAGCATTAATGTTTTTCATAACCTATAAAAAGATGGATTTTGTACTGCACTCTGTACATGGATTTTCTTGTTTTATCAAACATTTAAAAAATCTAAATGAGTGTTGACCTATGTTTCTATAAACCTAATTAGAATCTACATCTTCTACAGTCTCCTCCCCTACATTTAAATCTGCATCCCACACTTTACCATCTCCCATTCCCTGCTTTTTCTTTTATACATTATTTTCATATTAAAAAGCAATGATACCTAACAGAGCTCTCTCTGTCTCAACCAATAAGTCTTTCTCCTCTAGAAAACAGCTTTTGCAATTGCTCTAAAAGTAAAGCCTCCAGAAGCGATGACTCATTACAGGAGGTAAGACCAAACAGCAAGACTTAAAGCTGCTGTAAAAAATGGATCTAGGGGCTCTAACAACAGCTCAAAGTGCCAGCAGAGTCAAATTGGCTGATTAACAGTATACATGACTTACAATAAGCACAGGGGTGCTGAGTTTAGCCTCATTGTCCCTAACCTCATCTGCAGTAAAGGATACTGAACTGCTCAGCTGAATATTCTGCAATTGTTACTTCATGGTACTGAGAAAAAAAATCCCTTCCCTTAAGCTCTTCCATTCTGCAGTATCAATAGCTTTAGCTTTGCTAGCCTGT
>JBCJKH010037797.1:0-19459 GCA_039877255.1 Loriculus beryllinus | reverse complement strand
AAAAAAAAAAAGGACCCCCTTCTTTTTTTTTTTTTTTAATGAAGGGGTTGTGAAAGGGAATAGAGAAATCTGGATTAAAAATCACCTGGGCAACAATTAAATAAAATCCTTACACCACATAAATACCCATTACATTTGCACAGGGTTGTATGTTGCATACATTTCTAAGCCAAACACAAAGAAAAGGACTAAGTATGTACACATGCTGCCATGCTGCAGTTCCACCCTGTCCTCTGCAAGCCAGAAAGAAAACAACCATTCACAAGCTTTAACTTCTGGATCTTTCACTGATTTTTTCCAGAAGCATAAAGACAACACAATGCCTCAGTCATCCATCAGCAGCAATGTCGCTGAGCATGTAGAAACTGCATTTTCTTTGTATCTGAGACTCTTAAATACTTTGCAAACACTGACTATGCCTTGCAACCTTTACAAACAGCACTGCTAGATCCATCATCCAGCAGACTAGAACAGACAGACAATATAAAATTAAAGGCGACAAGTAAGGAAACTAAGATTCAGGAGATCTGTTACAGATTTCCACTCTCACCTCAAGCAGATCAATGAATCTCTTTGGCCCACAAAAGTCAGTGTGGTTACTTCCTTAATTACACTAAGAGAAAATCAGATTAATTTGAAGGTATATGGCTGAATTCCTGTCTGTAAGTGGGAAGAATAAATGAGCATGCTGAGAATATATTGTCGAGACACAAGAGTGACTGTAGACCTAGAAATATCCAGAATCATTATGTACACTAAGATTCCTGGTAGCTAGACCCTCTCTTTAAACCATCAAATCTTATAATTCATGATATTACTGTAAAATATGTAGTTATTTTCCTAAGCAAAAACATATCTTAATATTATGAACATAAAGTTCTTACTGATGCAATTTATTTGTCTTTTCTATGACTCAAAATCTAACAGTGTATTGTCATTGTAGTTACCTTGTAAAAAAAGAAAAAAACTAAAAGAACAATAGATCTCTGAAAGAGTTATCTACCCGTAATTGCAATCTCACCTGAGCTAAGGAACAAGATAGTCTACATGATGTGGTCAGCAAGTGCCTGTTATATTTTTGACTGCATATTCTTTACACTATTCTTTCTCAAACAAATTCACAACATCCTGCAAACCTCATCTTTCCATAAAGTCAAGTACCATGTAACACGAGACGGTTCCAACAGAAATGTAGGTCAATTTTCAACTGTCTTTCCTTGAAATGAAATGGACTTGCAAATTTTACATACAAAGGACCACAGAGAAAAAAATAATGATTTGTGTCTAATAGTCTTTGCAAGTTTTCTAGACCTGTTAGCTTAAAGAGCTTCCAGTATGGAAATAATTAGACATAACTGAAACATGCAAAATAGAAAGGAAATTATGAGATAAAAAGAGTCTGAGAAGTATGACAGGTCAAGGGAGCCAATGAAGGATGCTAAAAACCAGCCCATTCAAATTAGGTAGAGGGGAGTGGTAAGGAAGGAGGGGAAAAGGGTACTATCAGAAAGTAAAAAATTTCACATAACTGGGCTAAAAAGGGAATTAAATAAATGAATAAGCTATCCCCTTAGCCCAGGGTGCTTGACCCTCCACTTGGTCTCTCTTCTCTTATAGACCCTCCTTACAGAGCAATTTGCTCCAGCTTAGCCTTGCCATACCTGGGCTCTCTTGTAATCCTTGAATGAGGACAAACACCTGCTCAGGGACAAAATATTAACCTGTTCCTTCCCAGACTCTGGAGGGATTTGTGCTTCAAAAGACGCATGAAGGCTCAATCATATTCTTGGTTTTAGCAGTGGAAATAAAAAATAAAAAAAAATAAAAAAAAAGAGAGAAGGGGAATTACTACTGCCCTGAGACTGGCCCATAGGGGAAAAAAAAATTAAATCCTGATACAGATAGAACTGTTGGTATTTTGGCCACCAAAGAACTTTGGCAACTTTGGCTGCTGAAGAACTCTACTAAGACTGAAAACCTCCAGTGCAAGGCAAGAGTAAGATCTCCACCAAATGAACAAATTATTCAAACAGGGTTTTTTGGGGAATACTCAATCCAATTGACACAAAGCCCAAAAGCAATTAGAGACAGCCCAGAGGTTAATAAAGTCCTCTCTTATTGCTAGGACTGTAGCAAGGAAGGGAACATTTCTTTGTTGATTATTCCAAAAATTGACAAAGTATGGTACAGAAGTGGCCATTAATTCACTCTAGATGATCAGGATTCCTCCACATCATGCACGCACACAACGGTCCCCCCCAGGTTAGGGTACTCTCCATCCCCCAGTAGGTTGCACCTATTTAATTAAATCAAAATAAAATACAAAAAGATTGTCAGGAACTGCTGTCTGCCTTACAGGAAGTACTTCATTTGCAAAGTGACAGTAAGAGTGATTAGTCAAGCTGTGCTTCTGCAGATCTGAAGCCCTGAAGCGTGTCAAATACCTGGGGGATTCTCTGACAAAGGCAGAAGGGCACAAAAGTGGCCGTTCAGGTTGCACAATTGGGTGGGTAGCTCTCTACCCTTAAATATGATGCTGTGAGAACTCAAACTTGGGTACAGTACCAGGTCAGACTTCCTAAATTAACTGTCTTCAGTGACAGCAAAAGCACTGCCCTGTTCCCTTCAGCAAGGTGCTCTTCCCTGGCTAGGAAGCTGAAAGCCTGGTCAAGGCCCTGGTGCTCTTCAGGGAGAGCTGAAATGTGCTCCGTATGCAACATGAATACATCCATATGAAACATGAATCCATATGCAAGGACTCTTCAGAAAACTGAAAGGGCTTAAGAGAACAAGGCGAGTTTTCCTTTCTTGTTGAGGAAAGTCAAAATGGGCTGTCAGCATGGTGAACAAGTGTTTGGAGATAGCACTCAGCCCTTGAGTCTCTCTGCCAGGGAGAATTTCCGCACACCCACACGACTGGGAGCAGGTTAGTGATTTCTGGTAACTGACTTCAGACCCCTCCACAGACTTTCAGAAAGTGCAGAGGATCCGATGCACTGAAAATCAGGTCATTTCAAGATAATGCAGATCTCCCAGATCACCAGCTCTTTCTGAAAGCCAAAATCCCAATCCCTTGGTTACACTTTCTGTTTCATTGTTCTTGTGACATCTTTCAACACCTTCCCCTGCAACAAAGCCCTGACTCTAAAAACCACCCAGACTCTGTGAGATACACATATTGAACCTTTGGGGTTGAATCAAACGAAAGAAAGAACAATTGTTCCAGGATTTCGGGGTGTTTAGAATCCATGCCCCTCTGTATTCAGGACATATTTATTCAGTCTTTTCAAAATGAAAGGCATATTCTTTTGATTTGTGGGAAGGGTTGCTGCATCCAGGAACTGAAGTCTGCCTCTTATTGTTACATAAAATCTAAAGAAATAATAACAATTAATAACACTAAAGGATTGAAAAGCAACTGTTTCATCTGAACCCATAGGTGAGGTTGGGTGTGTGAGTCTGTAGCTGCACGGTCACATTTAGGTCACCTTTAGAGCTGGCATTGGGTAGGTCTGCAGTGTTGCACCTGGTCTGAAGCACTTTGGTGGAGGAGCACTGACAGCAAATGCAGCCGTTGGCTTGTACCCTGACAGCACCTTTGCTACGTGCTGTCTTCTCTGAACAGCACCTTTCACTACTGCTCTTGTTTTGTTGCCTTCAAACCTTATGACCAGTATCACAAAGCATGTTAGGGACAGAGCTGGACCTGGAACCCTGGTGCTGTGCTTCTATCCCATAGCCTTCTACTCCATGGCATCTTTCAAGGCCATGCAACAAGAACTGTAGGTTGAGCAGGTTTGGGTGTGTCAGTTTTACCACTGTGCCTAGGATGCTACAAACTGGAGGAATGAGAACCTCGCTTCTAATTTCTCTAAATGGTGAATTAGAATTTGGATACCTGCTTCAAATAGAGGGTTCAGTGTCTAATTTTTAATCCTGGATGCTCTATCAGCTAAAGCTGTGACTCTTTGAAGAGGAAACACATATTCAGAAATGAAAACTTCCAGCAGCTGACATCTAAATCAAGTCATTGTCTTACATGCATGTACTTGTATTGAGGTGCTAACATCTTACATACATAAGACCCAGTAGAAAAGAACAGCCCAGTTGTTTGAAAGTTTTCTATTTTGCTCTAGCTTTTGACAAGAAGTGACACCATTGTATGCTTCATTTCCTGATATGAAGTTCCTGAAATCTCTTCTTCAGTTTAATGTTCCCTCTCTTCAAATCTCTCTTGACTGACTTCTTCCAGGCACCTTCAAAGGTGGTCCCCTGCCAGCTAAAAGCAGCTTTGAACTCTCAAAAACTTACAAAGTCAGTGAAAAGACTTAACTTTCAGATGCTCTGCATTACTGCTTTCTGAATTGCTGTCCACCATTGTTAGGCTTATTTTTTAATTACTTTTAAAATGCATGCTCTTTTTCCAGAATTTCTCTCTTTAAACCACTGACACAATGGGATGCATATGAACCTTATAGGAGATCCGGAGAATATGGTACCCTAAAGAAACTCTTTTCTCAATAACTGCTAACAAATGGTAATGGGCATCAGACTCAACACTGCATTTCTTTGTTCCCCTCTTTCACATTTAATATAAAGGAAGCAAATATGCAATGACTTTTGAGAACATAGCAAGGACCACTGCATTCTTGCCCAGCTCAAATCACTTTGTTAATTCCAGGAGACATATTTTCATATCTTTAGGTTCAGTCTCTAAGCTAAATCTGATCTTGAGGCAAATCAATTATCAGAAAGTTTTGTGTGAATTTCTCATGACTCTCATCCCCATCACTGACAACCAGAACATAAAGTTTTTGACCAAAACACACTGTGCTACTTTTTTAGGACAAGGCCTAGGATTTGCTGACATGGACACAATATATTCTGCTGTAAAAAATAAGTAAACGAATATCAAGTCCGTAGTGTGTTTTCAGAATACTCAGATTCTACTTGGAAACAGTAAAATAATATCATTTGTTTAACTACATTTTAGATACCCCAGAAAAAGCAATCGGTAACTAACTTATTGATTTTTTTAATTAGAAATCTTCCTGTAAGTGCCCAAGTTCATGTAATATAACCTTCAGGTTGTATTTTGCATTCTGTTTGCTTCATTTACTGTGAAAGAATTAAGGATAAAAAGATCTGGATCAACCTTTTTTTGTTTCAAAGTACCAAATTAAATTGGGGTACTCTTGTCCATTCCCACATGAGAGCTAGATCTGGGCCTGAAAGGTCTTCAGTCTAAGCCTACAGGAGAAGGAACAAGAGAAAATAGGCAGTGTTGTCTCCATTTTACAGAAGGTTCGCAGAACTTTCAGGTGACTTTCCAAAGGTTATGTATACTAGGTGAAAAACCAGAAAACTAACATCATATCTTCTAAGACTCAGGCCAGTGCCTTTACTGTGTGATGATCTTCAGTACTTTGAAATGATAAAGCCTTTCTTCTCCTATCAGTTGTCATGTGTGCTTAGTAGATTATTTTGCTAGGTATTAAACTTGATTTCTTTTCCGTTTTGTAGAGACTGTAATATATCTCAAAAAAAAAAAAAAAAAAAAAAAAAAAAAAGATGGAAACCTGCAGAAAGAGCTATGCCAGGGAAAGCCTGAATCTCTCTATGTTTAAGCTTGGCAGTTAAAGTCAGTCCTTTAAACTTCTAGACTTGTTCCAAATTTTCAGAACTGCACAGCATGAAACTGAAAGAGTGATTTGACCGCAAAGATCAGGATGTTGTAAGTATTGTTGAAGAAAAATCCAGTTGAGAAAAATTCTATAAAGGTATCAGGGGCACTTTTAAAGTCTTTCTTTAAAAATAAAAATCATAAAACTACCTTTGTTGACTCTTGCTGTTAATGTGCTTTTATTCAGGTGTTTGGAAACAATATTACTTTGCAGAGTAGACAGCTACCATCAAGGGCACTTTTCTTATCTATGGTCACTTATTATGTACTGTGAGTTTGTGAACTAATAATGTGCATGCTACAAGATGGTAGAGAAAAAATGTCCCTGCCTGCTCATAGAGTAAGAATAGTTCAAAATAGTTAGTAACTTTGATGCTTTTGAAAATTTTAGTGAGGTAACTTTTAATGAAAGCTAGAAATAATTGTTTAACTTGTCTTACCATATGAAGTTATTTCACAGACATTTATCAGCACACATATATTTAGCAGCTGCCATTCAGTGTAACGTCTGTGTCTATCATTGTCTTCTTGAAGTTCTTTTCAGGCACTGAAACTGCATTATTGAAGAACAATTTCCTTATTAATGAGCAGACTATGATTAAGTTACTTAAACAATAGGGCCACTAAGTGTTGAAGCCAGAAGATGGACTGGGCAAGGACCTCTGCAAATCACAACTGAGAAGGACGAATGAAATTGCTGAGATGGACAGAAGAAGCTGATACTCAGTCCCTCTTCCATTAGGAATGATCTAGTCCTCTGCTTTGGCTTACTTGAGATATATATATATACATATATATATATATATGCATATAGCTTCAACTCAATGATATGCCCAGAAATACACACGTGGGTAAGGATGAGCCCTCTGAAAAAAAATTATTAACTGGGTTTATTCTTAAAATGCACAAAAAATATATGATACTAATTAAACTTTCTAAAAAAATTCTTTTCACAATGGCTGTAATTTCTAGCAGTAGAAAACGTACTTTACAACACAGTCTCCAACTCAACATAAGCGAATACAGTTGCTTTTCTGTTTCCACTTGTGGAAGAAATCCAGCAGTACATCATTAGCATTATTCCATATATGCCATGGATGATTTTAAAGGTCAATTTGTTTATAGAAATAATTCCACTGAGGATTAATGATGACACTATTTTTACTCTTTTGACCTTGATGAGCAGGAATGCACTTTTCAAGCACCCAGAGCCCCTCTTCACAATTTGTCTAATCCTACATCTCCCCTGCTCTTGCAGACTATTTGCTGTTAGTGGCCACAATAGACAAGCAATAGTACCATTATAGGCTTCTCTAACAAAAGACTTTCATGATCATTTTCTAGTGGCTTTAAGATTGACAAGATCCCCTCCTGTTACTCAGATGCATTTTCCCCTCCTTCCCGGTGATTTCTTTTCTTGTTTCCAAGGAGGAAAGTGCCTCCCTGAATAGCGACCTCTCTCTCTGCTGAGAGACCTGCTAGAAACAACAAACATTGCATGTTAAACCTCCTCCTAGAGGGCATTATGAACAAATGGAGTGCTAGCTCTTCTTCGATAAGGTGTACACCCGTGGCACAACTTAAGAATCAATTCAATTATAAAGACACAAAAATGCCTTTTGAAGAATGTTCCCGAGCAACACTGAGGTAGAGAGCACAGCATATATGAGTCTGACTTTGCCAAAGTTATTTAAAGGGAAGTTGCGCAGAATTGCTCCAGCAGCCTGGGCAGCGTCTGTTGGTGAATGCCTGAGTGTGATAATTAAAGCTATCTCACTGGTTTTATCATCCCAGCTGTCTGTAAATGCAGTCAGAATTTCTCTTTTCTGGAGATTTTGCTTACTTGCTGCACAAAACCTGATCTATCTGAATGGTTTGGTTATTTTTCAGAGATGCAAAAAAATTTGTACCTCTCACTGGTATGTGAG
Source organism: Loriculus beryllinus (assembly GCA_039877255.1). Classification (NCBI taxonomy): domain Eukaryota; kingdom Metazoa; phylum Chordata; class Aves; order Psittaciformes; family Psittacidae; genus Loriculus; species Loriculus beryllinus. Next base: position 11,848 of record JBCJKH010037797.1, on the reverse strand, counting down.
AGCACGTCTGATAATAAAACCTTGTATCACTGAGTCTGGATACTGAGAAACTGAGGTGCCCTTTCTTTGCCCCAGCCAGTAGTTACTTTGGAAAATTTCAGCTGTGCTGTGTCTCATTTGTAACATGAGAAGGTAATAATACCAGCCTACGCTAGGATATTTTCTGAGGGTTACAAGTATTTTGAGAACCCTCATAAATAATGGTACAGATTAAAACAGTAATGCAAATGTTACATTTTATTTGTTGTCTATGATTCATATGTAGAAAAAAGAAGACTGGTGCTGACCTTTTCATATGAGGCACTTGACAAGGTAATGTTCTTTTTAAGTGTTTGATATACTTTAATGTACCCTGTACAATTTAGAGAAGAATATCTAAATGACACTTTAATGTTTGCTTGTCATTTACTAAGAATAAACATTACGCTGTATTGTCATTAGTAGAAAAGGAAGACTTAGAAAGCCACAAATAAGATTATTTCAAATCCTTGGATCTCAGGCCCTTCTCATGCTGCAGAATTACTGATGTTAGAGGGTGGGGCTGTGCAGTGCCCGCAGGGTAAGGATTGCTTGATTCATCTTCTTTTATAGCTGAAAAGGGAATCAGCAAAGGATTTCACTGAAGACAGGATGACTAAAGAAGATTTTGTTTAGATTTTAATTAGGCTTAATACAAGATTTTATGAGATGCACAGGAGGTCTGCACTCAGACTTGGGGTTCATGGTTAAGCTCTGTATGTGAAGTTGTTTCCTTAAATTCTGAAAATGTTTCAAGACTGTTGTCACTGGATTTCCATGACACTGGTTCAAAGCTTTTGTTGTACATAAGACAATAAAGAGTTGGGTGCCCAGCAAGAGCCCATAACACAAGGTTAGATCTAAGGATAAGGATCCAGCTTCTGCTGAGACTGAAAATAATCAGATTTTAGGTTGAGTCAAGGCCACCATTTTACTTCTGTACTTTATTTAATTTTGGTGCTGCATGAGCACGCATTCAAATTCCACTGGGGAAAAAAAAAAATAAAAAATAAATGAATAAGCCAATGCTTAGAGTGTCCTCCCTGACCTCCCAACTGGGGACCCAGTCCTGGTTTAGTACTTAGCCCATAATTAGTAGTCTCCCACAGCTGCCAAAATGACTTGTCCAATGGCTTTCAAACGGCTGTCCTGACATTTGCTGTTTCTCTGTGTCTAAAAGATAAAGCTATGACACAGGTATACAGTACATTTGCTTTTGGTGCATTACACTCTTAAAGTCCCTGAAGGACAGGCCGCTAACAGGCAGACTTGGCAATTTTTAACAGAGAATCACAAGCCTTATTCTGACAACTTCTGAAGAGTTCTTCAACTAAAGCATTCAGAACTTCTGATTTTAGAGAAAAAGATTCCTAAGAATATTTCCTTCTCTGTGAAATTTTGGCCCATGATACTTTCATGTGCAAGGTCAGTAATACACATAAAATTCCTGAAGTATGCAGGAAAACACTTTAGAACTTTTCTCTAGTTACCTCGTATAGCTACACTGGTATATGAAGGTAGAACAGTACCTCGTTACTGTATTCTTTTTAAATTTATCTAAATGCATATTGATACATGTGGTGTTTGTAAATATTTCGTATTTCCAGTAAGATGCTTTTTGCTGGTCAGAAGGGTATGTATATCATAGAGCAGGTTTGTTACAGTTTTGCCTAGTTCCTCCAGGAAAAGAGCACTCCAAGGTACCAGTGGTTTTACATATACTCTGTGATATTATTCCTAGAAATGGGTTTTGATAAAGTGTTCAAAAACTGCTGAGGTTAACTGTATTGTTATTATTTGCTTTTATGCTCTCCAAGGTATATTGTTCACTGGAAAATTCTGTTTCCAAATTAAGCTGATAGTCTTTCAATTAAAAAAAATCATACAGCACTGACCTTTACCCTAATGTTATGTGGGAAGAAAAGAGTCAGAGCATATCAATGCCAATATAAAATTAATCAAAGTGATACTGGAGTCATTTGTTCTTATTTCTTTTGCAAAGTTGTTTGTACAAGAAGAATTAGAACAAGACAAAATTTGTTACTGATTTTTTTCCTTTTTACTTTGCTGATCTCCTTTGGTTAAGTGCAATTAGCATTATCCTGAACATCATCTATTTATCTATGGCTGCTCATCTTACTGTTTGTTCATATGCGCCTTTCAACCAAAACGACATGAATGCACCCAGCAAACTTATTAATCAGCTATGGGCCACACTATGCTGCCTTGTGGGGAGTCAACCAACCTGCAAAGAAAAGCATGAATCACTATAAGCTGTGAGACACCAAGACTTCGATGCTGTAGGGAAAACAAGCTGCTTCATGCCTCTATTTGCAAAATGTTTGCAGCTGTGTGCCAAAAACCATACAGGAAAGTTTATATAGTGTGGCATATATGCTAAAGAGTATCCTACAATACGTGATATTTATGGACAGCTATGAGCTTTCATTCATCAGCAACGATACCTCCCTCTTAGATTTTGATCTTCCTTGGATCCTTTTCTAACATGTCAGCTGCAAAGTATTGCCAAGAACAGCCTCAGCTTCTTCCTTTTTCAATGCTATTCTATTCCTTTCTTCAGTGTTCTGAAGAAACATCCTCAGGAATCAGAAGTAGCAAATCGGTCTCTTCAGCAACACTGTGTATTACTCCTACCCTCTTGACAAGTTCCTTGGTGCCATTCTTCATGCAGCCACACATCAAGTTCCCTTTCTTGCCCAGTGACAAATACCAGGACGAAGGAGCCATAGTGGCTCCTACCATTAGCCTGTTGGCAGTGCTGTTCCCCGATGGGAGAAAACAGTTCTGAGTACTAGGAAAATCTTTCAGCCTTTCACCAACCTGAGCTTCCTCATGGCAGAGGCCCTTTTTTAGTAGTTAAACTACATGCAGCTACACTGTAGCAGTATGGAAATTTAAAGAGAACACAAGTGCCACTGAAATCCTGAAAGGGCGTAGAAAGTAATGAATACTCGAGCTGAGATTTGGACACAAGTTATCAGGTGTAAGTACGTGTTTACATTTCCTTGAAGTGCTCCTAAACACGCCCTCTTGTCTTAAAGGAAATTTTCAAACCAACGATGAAAAAATCTGGTTCAGATCATGTGTATTGGTTTTAAAACCAGGCATAACAATGCAGCCGGTTCTTTCATCCAGAGAAGGTGCAACTGTCATATTGATTTAGAACTTCAGTCATGTTATTTTTAACCTGCATTAGTAAAACCTGTAACAAAAAATGTATCTGTTGCTCATACCTTGCATCTGGAGCAAAGTTATTCTAACGTCTGATCTCTAAACCGAGTATGGAAATCATATCTAGTATGTTCTGCACTTTATAGCATGGTACATGTGGACTTTTTTACTGTAGTGATAACACAGCTCTATAGCCCATCTGGTAAAAACATTACACATCGAAAATGACAGTCAAAAGAAGCTGCTGCAAATATAACAAAATTACATATGAAAAGGTTGCAATGTAAGGCTAAAAACAAACACCCATATTTATGGGCATTATCTGGCACCTTACTTTCAAATAAGGCTCTGTAGTTTATAGCATCATTTTATAGTCTTAGTACTGGTTTTTCAAGCTGGGAAACAGTATAAGACCTCTGTATTAAAGAGCTGGAATTTTGCTGACATTATGGAAGGTCTTACTACTTGGTCTCCTACCACTTGATAATATTCTACAGATGCTGGGGAAAAACTATCAAAAGGCAATTCTTACATATATAACTTCTCAAATCATAGCCAAACATGACTTCACACAAGTAATAAGTCCAGCAACCTATGCTATGTATGGCAAAAGTCTATAAATAATACAGAGAGGTATCCAGATGAGACTTACATCTCACTTTGCATCTTTGCACCACGTAAAAGGTTTCACAGTGCTGGCATAGTAGATGCCTTGCAAGCATAGTGTCTGGCAAAGTGTCATTCCAGAGATGAGACTTTCTGTCAGGGTACTCTACCAATAGCACTGAACCTTATCGTTTTTATTCTTCCTCACTTTATCTGAAGAGATCAGGACACAAGTGTTCAGCCTGTACTCTCATGCTTGAAAAACAGGGAGTCAAACTGATCTCATGGTTTCATGCTGGAAACAGCATCTTTTTCTAGAAGAATGTGTTTCTTCCTTAATTTTATCCCTTCTGTCAAAGCAGAGTGAAAGTTCTTAAGAGCAAAATACTAGCTAAACCCACACTGTATAATGAGTGCTTGTATGATAGGGTGTGAGGTTTCAAAGGACATACTTACTGGGATTATGCTTCTTTCTATAATTTCTGTCATTCCTGGAGCTGACAGTGCTCTTGGGGGACCCCGGGCACTGGAACTTGGCAGCAACCACAGCTAAACCATGCACAATGATGTAAGTCTGATAAACCCAAACCTCTTCACTTCCCTGATATTAATCCCTAAAAGGCTTTAGATATTTACTGCAGTGTTGTAACTGTTGCTGTATTAAAAAATACTTAAACCAATTTTCTTGTGCAACACATAGGTAGGTGCTCTATTAGACCAATAAAAATCTCACTTTGTTCTTTTTAGAAAGTGTCCCCAAAAACACATGTGAGAAAAATCACAAATTGCACAGTACTACCTTCAGTAACACAGATTCATGTCCTTAGTTTCTTCTCATCTGAAGGACTAATCTTACTGCTAAATGCTTGTAACAGTAGCTATAAATCTACACATTTATTACATGAAATATACATAGAAAATATTGACTGAAGTACTTAAAAATACTAATATCACCTGTCAGATGTCATGATCAATAAAATAAAAAGGATATTTTATAGTTTATTAACAAAAAAATCAGTTTTGCCAGGTACTTCATGTCAATAAATTCCATAGAAGGATTAGTTTTTTTTTTTTTCCTTGTACGCAGACCTTCTTTCATAACTTTAAAAGTTTAAGTAGTTGACGTGGTGCCAACTTCTGGGGATAATCACATGTCTTTTTTCCAAGCTGACACAACATGTTTTAAGTAGATGAAGACTCAGTTTCATTACATTAACAGTTTCTCTAGGTGCTCTTTGATGCATCCCCTCCAGTGCTTCGTAATTTAGTAACAGGTTGGAAATGAGCAAAGGGGTAAAATGAGACTCTGTTGCCAGAGCAACTACTGCACACCTCTAATTTTTGAATCAACAGACAGCTGAAGTTGATAGTTTGCCACAAAGTAGGAAGAAATATCTTCCAAAATATTCTATGAATGTAAACTTGTTCAAGGAATAGCACTTCTAAGAAAACAGTCCAGATACGCTATTATTGAGTTAAAATGCTAATAAGAAAGGTTTAACTTTATTTTCACCAAAAGTCTAGCCACTTGCTCAAGTGCAAAGTCCTAGGAAATATTTATCTGAGCTACTTCATCTCTTAAAATTCTTATGGAAATGTTTAATATAAAAAGAAACATTTTCTAATGATGTGGCAGCTCAAACTTTGCAGCCATGTGAGAGAGGGAAACCAATGAAGAAATTAAAAAAAAAAATAAAAAAATCTGGCTTTATCATCCACATGAGTATAAAATCTAGGAAAAAAAATCAGAAAAAATGAGACACAAGTAAGATTTCTGACTTCTCAGTATCACAGACTCTTGGAGGACCTAGGGGCCGAGTGCCTCAAGACACGCATCTGACCTACTGTTTCCTGGATAACTGAAGACTTTGTGCTTTACGTTTTCTTTGAGCAGTTACACTACTGAGAGAGTATGTTTTTATCAACCTAAGGGGAAAATTAAAAGCTTCCCCCTCAATTTTCCTGTTGGGTCTAATGAAGTGAGCACAGATATGGAATGAGCTGAGGCTGGCCCTAAGTGTGGCTTTGCTCTTTCATGACTTCTGCTTGGTCTTTCCATTCCTCAATCACCATATCAGGATGTAAAACTCTCCCATCTCATGGAAGACTTGGAAGCTTCAGGTGGAAATGTAAAGACATCAGGACACTGCGTGACCCGTACAACAGCCTCTTTCAAACAGCTTCTCTTAGGACAGTGATGGAGCCCACCTCAGTAACCGCATCACATCGGATTTGATTCATGGTACATTGTGACGAAGACTTTAATATCATGGGAAGCAATGTTTTAGTAATCTTTTGCCTCACTTTATGCACTGTTGCACAGTGACTTCTACAAAATCCTTTCATTGTACAGAAAACTGGGGGGCCAGAACTCTTGCAACATTCAAACTGCATTTTTGCATGTTTCATGTTAATTTAAAAGTGCAATATCATCTATTCAGCTTCTCAAGCCAGTTAGTCAGAAGAAAAATAGAGGGTTCCTGACAATGTACTGAACTACAGATGATTTTAAAGTGTGGGTGCTTTTTTTTCCCACTCTCATCCCTCATCTCCCCATTCAGGCACAGCAGTTACTAGGACCTATAACTGCTTCCATCAAAGACAGCCAGAATTTTGTCATTGCCTAACTAGTTATAGAAAGCTGTTTCATATGGGTATAAAATTCTGCCGTCCTGAGTCAGATGCTCTCTGCTGCCACTGTGTCCACCTGTACATGGAATCATTTTTCCTCTTATCAGATATTTGGTCTAAGAAACTCTACTTCCTTTATAATCTGTGGCTGTACAGGGAAAACCTCAGAAAGGGCAGTTCATCACAGCTATTTAGACATGTATCTTAGAATGGGATGCAGTTCCTTAGGGAGGTATCTGTTTCTCTTCATCAATAAAAAACAACTTTGCTGAGCAGTTTAGTCTCCACAGCCAGCTTTCAGGTGCTGGGGTTCAATAGGAGGAATCTTATGCAAAATGCAATGCAAAGAGAGTCAAGACCGTGCAGGGTCAATGAGAGCAGACCTCAGTCAACAGCAGAGCATCCAAAACATGGAAAGCAACAAGCAAATTAATAACCTCTGTTGTTGAAGAACTACATTCCTCTATACAGCTTATTTCCAAAGGCTAAATCCGTTTCCCTCCCCCAAGGAAAATAACATGTCAGTAGGTATTTGACTGAGGCGAACTATGGAGAGTGGACCAAATAGACTCTCTAAACTGCTGTTTCATCCAGGGCATGTTTACAAAAGAATCCTTGCAAACTTGCATCTCTCTACACACTTGTGATGCTTACAGTAAAAATGGCAGCACATAGGCACATCTAATGACAGGCTGAAACAGGATGCAGCAGGCAGCAATGACTCGTGTACTATACACTCCCAGTGACTGAACTAGTACTCTGCCAAGATCTGCTGGGCAGGATCAGTTCCAAGGATGGTCAAAGGGGGCAAGATTTCAACATAAAATCTGGCAGCTGATGTCATTTGTTTAAATATCAGAACAGAACTTATGGGAATGCAACTACATTCTGCTGTGCTCTCCCAGTTTAAAGCTGGATTACTGTATTGAATGAAATGCAGCTCTCTCCAAACACGAGCAGAGTGAGTAAAGCAGAATCCAGTTCCTGAAATTTAAAGTATTTGTGAAGAATTTTCAATTATTGCTACTATCAGTCTGAGTACTGTAACAACCTGTACAAAATACAGAAAAGAAAAGAACTACTCTTGCCAAACTATGTATTTGAATGTGCCCGAGAACCTGCTTGTATACCTTTATAATACATGGACTTAATATCTTAAGAATATAACTCCTTCAAATTCCTTACATGTCAAGGTTTTGCTTTCCATGTTTTCTTTTAAGAATGGGGTGCTTTAGTAACAATATAGGCAGGCAAATGCTTCTTTAAGCATGAAACTGTGCGCCAAAGAGGAATTAAAACGTGAGATTTACAGAGTATGTTTTCTAATATATCAACAGAGCAAGAAAGAAAAAAAAAAAAAAGGCAAAAACAAGTGCTGGTATTTTCAAATACTTCTACTAAAGTGTTTTTATGAGCAGAGCAGCCCCATTTGTTGCCTCACTAACCTCAAGAACCAGATGCAATTGCACTGCATGCAAACATACAGAAGCTAGACAAAAAGGATTCAACCTTGCAATACACTCATTGAAACTTGTGGCTATGGCACAGATAACCAAACCCTAAAACTGTTCAAGTATTTCTCATCCATATTTATTGCAATGGTAGTTAAAAGTCTATCAAAGGCAGGCATAACCACTAGGCAGTGAGTTAGCAATACTCAAAAGTGGTATTTACTGAAATCAGGATTATAGAGGCCAAGCTTGTCAGGAAGTATATGTAAAATGGTTTATAAAGCCAGCTGCTTTCCTAATTTGGGATACATAAATCATGCCAAACTCTAATATATTTTATATTATGTGTGTGATTTAGTTGTTTAGTTGTATTTTCCTTGATTTCATTTTTTTAAGGCTCCAATTACTAACAATGTATCAATCACTGCATCACATACATACTCTGACCTGCATCTATGCGCTCTAAGACTCAGTATGAAACTGTTTATACACCCACTAACCTACTCCTTATCTATTTGTCTTCATGGGAAACCAGACACACAAGAGGATACCTCACAGTCTTCCAGAAGAGTAAATACGCATTCTACAGCACAAAACTTGGCCAAGGGTGCCATGCATCCTTACCAATTCCTTGGAGGATTTTGATAGATCAGGTGGATGATCTTAGCTGTTGGAAAGGCGCCAGTGACAGCACTACACCATTGCATCACTGTTTTCTAACTAGTGTTCCATGCATTTATGCTCTCACCTACATGTGGTGCTGATGACTTCAGTGATGAGCAGGTATGGTGGCAAGCATGAGAAGAGTCTGTCTTCCTGCAGTCTGACACAGACCCCAACATTAAGGACATCCCCTGAAGGGGAAAAAGAAAAATTCTTCCTCTCTACAGGATATACCTCAGTAACAGCTTCAGAATTAATTATACACTGCAGCCCTGGGTTAGTGCATTGAAGTAATGTTGGGAGGTAGTTATAATACCTCAGGTGAATGAAAAAGCACCACAGGCAGGATCCTGTTCCTTACTAAGCTGCTTTGGTACTATTGCTCAGTGAAACCTCTTTGTTCCCTTTTCAATTAAAAAAATCTGTTCGTTGCCCCTAATTCAGTGCAGGCTTTGACAACAAACTGATTTCTTTGCTTTTTAGACCTGTTAGACCATGGATCCATCAAAGTCAAGAGAGAAGGAAATCCAGTCTGTTCCCTCTTGCACAGAGAGGACTGTGGCATTCAGCCACACCTGGGTAGTCCCTCTGAAAGCAACTGGTGATGTCACTGTGAGTCTAATTTGACCTGCAAAACCTTAAATACTGGTGATAATGTTCAAGAAGAAAAGAAGCCAGCTGGAGCTAGGAGCAGTGGCAATTAGAAAGAAACATCTTTGCACCCACAAAATGAACATATTTGATGTGAGAAATCAGTGACAGACAAACACGGAAGCCCCTGATGTTACACTGACAGTCATTTTTTTTAGGGTGAATTATATTTAAATTAAAGGGGGGGTGGGAGGAGTGGGAAGAGGAGGGGGAGAATCACTTACATATTTTCTTGCATGGGAATAATGTAAATCTGAAACCAAAGGGGTTGTTGTAACCCCTGAACAGCCACAGCTGGAAGACAGAGACTGGGATGAACTGAACAGCAGAGCATATAAGACAGAGGGAAGAGAAGTGGTAAAAGATTTCAGTTTTAGTCAGAATTGAGTTTGGCAAAATTTCTCATTCAATTCTGTTGAATCGTATGCTTGAATAAGTTATTCACCCAGGCCAATAACATCTGTTCAGGAAAGGGGCCAACTCTAAAACGTGCTTTTTCATCCCACAAAACAAAGCATAATCTGGGCTATAAATACACATGTTTTTACAATGCTGGATAACATATTTCAGGAAATTAAAAAAAAAAAAAAAAAAAAAAGAAAATATCTTTATTTTAGGACATTTTTGGTTCAGAGACTTTACTCATCTGATCTTGGATCCTGTACATATTGAGGAGTCCTACTGCTTTCAGTGGGGTACTTATGACTACAGGGAGTTTTCCCTGAGTAAGCACAATCAGACTCAGAGTTGTTCTTGCCCCTTTTAGTATTCAGAACCACCCTGGTCAACTCTCCACTGATACATTTTTCATGTCATATATAGTAAGAGCTGTCTAGTCTCTCTGACACATCATCACAGCCAAAAATCATTCCAAATACCTCATTGTCTTGTGAAACCATTCACAAACTTCAAAATAATTCGAAGTGAACAGAAAACAAAATATTTCCCACTGTGGATTTTGTTTGAGGTGTTCAATGAGGTCAGTATATTTTAATGAGACACTTCCAAGCAGACACATGCACACACTAAAGACAAAGACAACTGTACCTCTAAAAAATATTTTTAAGTGATAGATGACTGTCAGCTTTGCAAAAGCTGGCCATGCAGTGGCTTGATAGCACAGAATGAAAGCAATTTACAAGTGCAAGTCTGTTTCTTTTGGCAACAGGACTTGCTAAATGGATTCATCATTTTCTGTTAAGCATGAGCATCAAACAAAGAAAACATTTAGGGCTCTATTCATCTGAGTTTCCGGCCTTACACTTGCCAGCCATGAAGGCTCTATGGCTTAGTGCTCCAGAGCTCAAATCTGATATGTGCCTCCCGAGTTCAGAAATGAAGGCCCCATAAGATGTGGAAATCTGTGTGGCAGTACTTGTCCCCCCTGCCAGTGCACTCAGTCTGCAATGGTGTAGAGGTCTGAGGTACTGCTTCCCCAGCACTGACACAATCATTAGCATAGCCACTGACCACCTTTTTCCTATTGACCCATCCTGTAACAAATTCTTATGTGACAGCTGACTGATGGCAATAAATCTTGCAGGTGGTCAGCCACAAAAATGTGTCCACCATTTAAGAATAAAATTGCTAGGAAATGAATTGCAATGAGCAACAGGTAACTGAAAGATCACTTAAGGATGAGACTTCCAGCAAGCAGGAGATTTTATCAGAGAGAAAGAGAAGAAGGAAGAGTAAAAAGGGTAATTAAAGAGATATTTGGCCTCCTGGGAAAAGGCTTATTAGTGCAGAGGCCATTAAATATGTTTGCACATTACTGTGCATGCATCCAAGAATGAGGTAAAAACACTAACACAGATAAACAGATCATGTATTTGATACACTTTATCCACTTAAAGGCAAAAAGCAGCTTCATCTTCTGCCCTTTTAAAAATGTCTGAAGAGAAACAAGGTGAAACTATGACAGCTTGTCTTTACTATTTATTGTTTGTATGGCACTCACATGGTGTCTAATGTGCTTCAGATGCGTATTTTCTTTTTAATATGTTAGAAATGGCAAGATGGGAATTTTTCCAATGGAAGGACAGAATAAAGGGAAAGGGCCTTACTGGAAATCACTTCACCATTTACTAGCAAAATACTTTACAACAGCAATAGTTCATGGCAGGGGCTAAAATTACAGCATTACACTGAAATATGTCATTAGGGTTGGCTTGTTGCTGTCATTTTTTCTTTTAAAAAACTAACTGTCTACAGAACAATTTATAAGAGATTACAGACACCCAAAATATTACTTTACAGAATCATATTTTAGATGTCTTATTTCACTGATAGTTTCAACAAGGAATGCCCAGAATGATCAAACAACATATAGGAAGCAGCAATTATTGGTACATTTCAGATGAACACAGCATGAAGGATAAGTCTAAAGAAAGATTAAGACCCAAATACTAAGGGAGGAAAAAAAAAAAAAATGATGGAGAAAAAAAGCCTGAAAAGCAGGAAAGGACTAGCTGTCTGCAGGAAGCTTGTATTCTTATGTGAGGTGTGAGTGACCCAGTGTAGGCTGGAATGTTATCTCTATGTGATCTGCAGAATTTCTCTCTTAACTGCAGCAACTGAAGAAAAATGAATTAAAGTCTTAAAGAGAAAAATCAATAAAGGAAAAGAAAGGGAAA
>JBCJKH010037790.1:0-12867 GCA_039877255.1 Loriculus beryllinus | reverse complement strand
AGTGTTATAGGCTAACGTTTGTCAGACTAAGCTAAAAAGCCACTTCTTTTTATGTTGTTTCCCACATGCAGAGCAGACCTCTTACATTTTTGTTGGCTGCTAACGTACTAAGCGTTTTTTGGCAGCGTGCGGTTCTGGATTGAAGCCATGCATGCAAGTCTTCCACAGTAAGTATGGCCCAAAGGATTAAAGATCAATGGATTTAGTTATCTGGTGAAGTTCCCCTGCCTCTCTGGTGCTATTAAAAGGTTTTGCTATTGTAACGAGCACCAGAACTTTTCATTTTAAACTTGCCCAACTGAGGCTTCCACTTAGACTGCAGAGCATAAGAAAGTTACTGGACTTCTGTAGGCAGCCTTACTGTGATGCCACTGAAATGCAAGTCTAAGAAAAAACCCAAGCAGATATTACATATGTTTGAAGACAAAAAATTCTGCATAAAGAGAGGGGGAAAAACCCCAGCATTGCAGTGTGTTTTCTCAGTGTAATCAAAGGATGCTGCCTTAGAGAAAATTGCATTCTAATTAGTTCATAATCAAAGCCTGAGAAATGGGGTAGAGACAGAAAAACTCTGTTGTCTGAAGCACTGCAAGCTGGAGGGAAAGGAATCCTCAGTCCCTAGAGCTCAGTGGCCTCCAAACCACAAACCTGGCCCATGGCTGAGCTGCCACAGGCTGTTGGCTAGTGGACACTACCCGTTGCTCCCCACTCCATCACTGGCTCCAGTGCTTTCGTGTGCTGTTCAAAGCTACTGATTTGGGCCTTAAAATACCTACTTCCTCCTTCTTCCCTTTGTGAGACAATGCAAACAGCTGCCACAGAGATTTTCTCTGCAGTGCACGTGTGGAGATTCGTCCTGTGTTTGGCGTCCCCATGCAACAGAAACATATCATAAAACCCTTCAGGATTTGGCCCATGCTGTGTGTGAATGTCTTGGCTTTCAGGTTTGAGGGACTAAGCAGTTTCTTATTTTCTTTTTTTAACCATGGAACTTCCTGAGGAGAGAAAAAGCCTGAACCCAGCTGATTTAGTCTTGTCTTTTTTTTAGGTGAACAGAATAAATCATTCCAGGAATTTTTCTTCATAGTGGGCTCTTGTTAGTAGGTAAAAATACAATTAAAGTTTGTGTCCACCCTGTCTTATAGGGAGTGGAAAGGCAGAACTCCTCTGCACTTTCCCACTATCTGTATCCCCAGCTCTGTACAGCTTCAGGCACTATTGCCGTATCTACTGAGCTCATAGGGCTAATCTTTCCAAGAGGAGAAATGAAAAAAAACATGGAAGAGTAAATTCAACCTTCCTACCTTTGTATTAGCAAGCTGAAATCAATGATACATGTTGCACTATTGCAAGACTGGATGGTAAAAGCCAATAAAAAGTCTTTCAGTGTACAGGACAGATTCTAGCTTGAGCCATACGTCGACACAGTATTAATTCTGTCTAGAAACATTTTAATGTCCGGAGCTGGAGTTCACATTGCACTGTATATTTATGAAATTCTTTGCTGCTGAAGTGACCAACACACATCAAAAGAATCTCAAATCTTATCAAGATGACCCTCCCACCTTGTGTTTAAAGCAAGAATAACCTATATCAAACTATTGAGTTAACAACTGTTAACTCCGAGTCTTACCAGGGTGACAGCCAGGTTAGCTCAAACATTAGTATCTCTGCCACCCTAAACTAAAATAAAAACCTGCCAAAGGGATTTTTCAACATACGGTGGAAGAAGTCACCAGTCAAAGAGATGATCTGGTTTTGATAAAAAGCTCACTATTGATTTCAGGATTTTGTTGTCCACAAAAACTGCCCTCAATTGCCAGCTATCCAGAATAAAGCTCTTCAAACATACTAAGTGTGCCCAGAGACAGACGATCAAGCTACCAGGCTCCCTAGTGAAGCCACATAGTTCTGTAGTGCAGAGAACAAATTGTAAATGTATTTTTCATAAGGGCAGCCAGATAAAATAAGAACTAATCCAAATACCAAACTAAGCCAAAACCTTCATGAGAGCTCAGGTAAACACCGCCTAACTTACATATGTAAGGGCTCATTTAACATAAAATAGATCCTCTCGTTTTGCTGCTAATGCAGACTCAAAAAAATCCTGTCATGCAAGCATCTGTCATGCTAGTTTGACACTGATATTTTGGAGCTTCCATTCACATGAGATGAATTTTTAGAGCCATATCCAAACTGAATTTATGAAACCTCCACAATTTTAGAGATTCACCCGTCAATGTTTTTAAGTGTTACTAGATTTGCCATTTATCAATAAAAAACACACCTAGAAATCTTCATATTAATTTTAATTTTTAGACCTTTCTGAGGCTCTGCAAATTATTGCACACATACAGGATGCTAAATTAACTAGTCTTCCTGTAGCTAAAGTGCACTGAAACAGTTCTCCTCATGATAGTCTCTGTTATTGCGGATGGTTTAAAGCCAGGAAGGCAAATGGGGATCTGAACTTTCTCAAAATTGGAACTGGTCTGTGTCTGAGGTTTATTCCAGTGCAGTATAGATGTAGGAGTCAGCCAAATACCTCACATCTGAATGCTATCTGCTTGGGGGAGCAAATGTGCCCTGAAGTCTCTATTCCTGGCCATGACCCTTTCCCATTTGTGTTTCCATTTCCAAGGCAGCACCCAGCTCATTACACTGCTCTCATTGTAAGAATCTGCAGGTGTTTCCAGGTAGAGCTCATCTTGGTTTGGTTTTTCTGCTTATTTGTTTGGTTTGGGTTTGGGGTTTTTTTTTTGTTTTGTTTTGTTTTTTCTTTGTTTTGTTTTCTCTTCTACTTCATCTCTATTTTAAAAAACAAGATTACCCTTTGTTTTAATAATCTTTCCACCACCCTTTTGTTAGGTGGTTGGTTTTAGGCTGCCTGACCAAGCTCACAGACACCTATATTTACTTTACGTTTTTTCTTTTTTTGTACTTGCCCTTTTCCTCTTGCTTGCACTCCAGTGATGTCAGAGTCCCAAACCATGCAAACAGGTTTAAGAGATGCGCAGCACTGTCAGGGCTTGCAGACAGTGACAAAAGAATGCTAGTCAAAGTCAGCCTGCCAACCCCTTGCTCCAGAGCAGGTGCTGCTAGAGGAAGAAGCACAGAATTAGGGCCACAACATGGTGGCCAGAAGTGGGGTTGTTATAAGATCTGTACAAGCATAAAGGTTTCCTCTTATTCCTCATTAGGGTGGGAAATTGTGTCTAAAAATATATAAAAACATAGCACATGTAGCGTCAGCTAAAGCAAATGACTTAGTAAAAAGGGGTTGTCTGGTCCTTAACTAAATGGCATCAACAACTTTCGTTTTCTTTTGTTCCTTACTTATCAGTGGGGGTATTGCATTTAATTTAAAATATTTCCCAACAGCTTGGAAAGAAAACAAATCTAGAAGAAAATGTTTTCTTCCAGTAAGTTACTCATACTGATGTTATTCTCCATCTGTGTTTATATGTTAATGCAATCATACCTATGTCCTTCCCCTCATTTCTCAGCATGTCTTCTTTCACTACTCGTCTTGTAGCACTCCCCAAAGGTTTGCCTGTATCAGTCCACAGTGACTGATTTACACACTAGAAAGTCTCTGAAAGCATAAAGATGCATCATGCATAGCACTGCCTCACTTTAGAGCAGGGACATGAACAAATTAATTCCCATGATATTTATGGGAACTTAAACACAGAGGGGCAGAGAATTAAAAACAGGGATGCTCTCTAGCAGGCAGGGAGGCTGCTAGCTAGTATACTCCCTTGGATGAAATCTCACCAGGAAAGTGTTTGGAGCCTAACCCTAGACTTCACATGCCAAGTTCTTGAGCCTGGTGCTATTCTAGATGTACCAGTCCAATCTGTGGCAGTGCGTGACTCAGCCAGACCTCACACAGCTGAACTGAGCTTGGAAGCCTCTGCCTATGAATTCCTGGTTTAGACTTCACTTTCTCTGTCTGTTTTCTATTAGCTCTGTGGGTTTTCAGGCTTTTATGGCAATCCTCTGACTGAAAATTACTGCTGCCCAAGACAGCCTGACTGCCAACAAGGTTGCAAACACAGAAGATCTTTTTCAGTAATTGTTTGGGGCATGAAAAGTTGGTTATTTTCAAACTTTTCATTAAATGTACATTTCTGAAAGCTGAAACGTTAATTTCCATACACTTCTCTCTCTCTCTCCCTCTCACTTACTCTCCATTTTAAGCTGACATCAAGAATTCAGGCACAGAGAGAGAGGGAGTGAGTACAAATCTATTTTTCATGTAACTCTACTGAAGTTGGGGAGCTTACATGAAGGAAAATCTGGGGCCGCACTGTTTATTTTCTTACTCTTGGTTTGCTTAATTTCATGCCACTTAAAATTATATTTAATTGCAGCAGTTCTCTATTTCATTTTCAGTCACACTCATTTCCCAGCATGTTCCCCAGGACATTGGAAGAAGAAAAGGGCTGTATCAGTTTGAAAAAATTGGAATATTTCTGCACGTGTGGACACTTCTCACTTCTCAAGTGTGGGAGGAATATTTTACTGCCCACCTACCCATCACTCAAATGTCCTGGTCAGGTTACTGAAATAAAGTAACCTTAAGAATAATTATCTGAAAAGAAGAATTCTCTTCCTGCCTCAAAAGCAGATCTACTACCATGTAAGCTTTTTTCCATAGGCATCGTAAACCCAAGCTGGTTTCAGAAAATAAACTGAGGAATGCCCAAACCCTCTGATGCGCTCACTTCTCAGTACTTGATTGATCTGAAGTTGCATTACTGGCAAATAAAACTACTCGCACAAAACCCCTCATTCTGCTCTAGCATCAGTTGAAGCAACAGCTTATACCAAATGAAACATTTGTACTCCAAAAGCCAAGGCTCCTACCTGCTGCCAGCTCTACCTGGTCTGGGGGAAAACACAAACTGAGGATGCTGCTAAAAAGCCTCTTGCTGAGGTTCCTTGGCACTCACCAGCACAACCTCTTGGACCACGTTCATTCTTACTTTTGTTTGCAAATTTAGTAAACAATCACATGGTGGAGCTTAATTTTCTTGAAAGTTCATGGCCAGCAAATTTCAAAGTAAGTCACATGCAGGCATTCACATGCATGAGTAGTCCCATAGGAGATTGCTCATTCACCGAGGAGCAAAACAGTACCATGTGACTTATGGAAGCACTCCTAACTCAGTTACACATCTTGAATACTGTATATGGAATATTTGGAGACAGCTGTTCATGATTAACCCAAGAAGGTTTTAAAATATTTACATTCTTCTTTGTGGCCCTTGTTCAGCAAGGTACACAGGCATATGTGTAACTAAGCAAATAAATAGCAGAGCATGGTAAGAAAGTACAGTGTGAGAATAACAGAGATGTTTTACTTCTCTTGTCAATGGATATTCTCTTTAAGTGGATAGCTGGTAATAAATTTGGTTATAGAAAAGATATGAGTAAGGACAAGACAGTATCATGCAAGTGGTGTGACCTGTTTATTGCTGATCCTTAGAAATGTGGAAGTCACACAAGAATGGAAAACACATGGGGTAACTTTGAAAGAAGTCCCAGTTTAGTATATTTTTAACACCAAAATCTTTTGTTGCAAGTAAGTTTTGCTTGTGGATTTTTCATGAGCAGAAAAAGAAGATATATTCATTGGATGATTTATGCATTTCAAATTATTTGCTCAGCTCACTGCAGAATGAATTGATACGCTGCAGAAATCCATATTACATCTATTTCACCTTCCTGTAGCTTTGAGGATACATGGCAAAACAGCTTTGCTTAATGCCATATTCATGCGTCCTGTGGGAGAAAATATATATTTTTTTTTGTTCTTTTTCTGCATCTGTGTATTCATTAAACACACACAAACACACAGAAGCACTGAAATACGAAGAGATCCCCAAAAGCAAAGCAAGCTGAGTTGAAACATGTTTCTGAATTTGTTTGCAAACTCAAGACAGTGAACAAGTCTCAAAAAATAATACAGGTAAGACTGCAAAGTTTTGGGGAAATACTTTGAACACTTGTAAATGTGTAGGCAAATGTTTAATTTGCCTTTTTTACTTCTGCAAATTATATTAAGAAATCAGACATCTCTGACTTCTCTGGAATGTCAAATCAATGTATTCCTTCAAAACACATAATTGCAGGGAACTGCTCTGCTGCTCAGCTTCTGTAGTTTTGATTGTTCCATTTTCAGACTGATAATGATCAGACACTTCAGTTGTTTTAGCAGTTCATTTACATAATATAGGTAGTTTGGGAAACATCACCTGAAGCCCCAAATATAGTGTGTTAGACACTGCAGAGTCTGAACAAAAAAGCAGCAAACACATTGAGTTCATGTAATTAGAGGACAGAGACAAGTCTTCCGCTTTCATTCACTGCCCTTTGATCACAAGGCCCGACATTTTAATCCATCCTAGGTAGAGTCATGGAAAATGCATTTGATCTGATATCTGTATCAGCACTACTTTAATGCGCTTCTCTCTCAGATTGAGGATTGAAGCATCTAGATTTAAAATGTTCTTCTAGTGCCAAAAGAGATAGAATTTGACAGATTAGGATTTATGAGTACTGCTAACATGTAGCAGAGGTCACTTGATATGGTCACTCGTCTATCGTTCCTATGAGAGAATGCATTGTAGTGGTTTGGAAGTAGCAATATGGAAGATATAGTGTGTGTCTTGTTACCACACACATAATTGGGATCTTAATGAGAAGCTTTCTATTAACATCATATTAGAGCTAGTGACCTAGAGTGATACAAAGTCAATGGACCCATTACGTTGTGTGCCATACTGTACAAAGTCCCACTGAAAGCCACAGAATATTGAAGGGCCATCCATATGA
This sequence comes from Loriculus beryllinus, assembly GCA_039877255.1. Lineage (NCBI taxonomy): Eukaryota > Metazoa > Chordata > Aves > Psittaciformes > Psittacidae > Loriculus > Loriculus beryllinus. The sequence continues at coordinate 6,024 of JBCJKH010037790.1, read as the reverse complement.
TACCCTCAGGGTCTATTTTCCCTTCAATGCATATGTATAACTCTCATTAATGTTAATAGTAGTTACATATGAATAGTTAGGGGAGAACAGACCCTCTTCTTAATATGAAAGTGTACTTGGAGGTGATTCCACAGGAGCTTTGGTATCCAAAACAATGCCAATGAAGTTATTACTAATCAATAGGTGAGCAGCAAAGCAAATCAACGGGACATGGCAAACAGTCCATACTGTATGCCCAAAATGCAAGGGGCACACAATGCTCCCCCTCTACAATACCTATGGTATCTTTTAAAATGGAGGCAACCTAAGCTAAACCTGTCTTATTCCTTATTAATCTCTTCCTACTATGTAATAGTCTCAGGAAGTTATCCCAATTTTACAGAGGAGAGACTGTCTCACCTAACTTTCATAATCTGGAGATCAGTTTAATCTACTTTTCTAGATTCTTTTTATGATTCTCAAGGACCATCAGCCACCTACACCAGGTAATAGATTCTGGTTCTGTTGAGACAGGATGATTCTTCCTTTAGGGGTGCAGATTTCCCTTTGCTGACTGCATGGAAAGTGTAGACTTAGCTGACTCACATTACATGAGGCGACTGCAACCACCTCAGGGTCATAGAGTATGTATGTAGCTGCATGAAGTCTTGAACTTTGGTTTTCAAGGGTCAGCCCAACTGCTCTAGTCACTGTACGGATTTTCTTTCTTGATAAAGATTCTAGATCCCTGAAAATCTTCCTGTCTTTGAAATAGTAGTGTTTGCACTAAAATAACCTCTGATATTCAGCAGGTTTTCTCTGGAGAGCAGCATATTCTCTGTGCAACTGTAGGCATAACTTCAGAGGCACTGCTTCTGTAGTGGTACAATCATTCTCTGTATGTATACTATGAAGCAATGGTTTAGATTTCTTTTAATTAAAGAGTATAACTCTAAAACTCCTAAAGTTCTCAGCACTGGCCTAAAGGGTCCCACTGAAACCCCTGAGCAGACCTTCTTTGATCTCCAAGCAGCAGCAAGAGCAGGCCACTGATAGCAGAGGGGAGTGGGACCTGATTCAAGACAGGTAGGGCAGCAGCCTCATCAATGTGGGGTGCAGTCATTCAGCATCCAAGCAAGAACAGCTTCAAGTAAGGTTACTGGGTCCAACTAAAGTCCGATAATCTTCCTCAAGTCCCTATAATGAGGCAAGTCCAAAGTCAAGCCAGAAAGTCAATATAGCTCAGGAAGGAACCAAAGGTGAGGGCCTGAGCTTAAAGGCAGTTCTCAAGTAAGAAGGAACTGGCCTACACTGACTGCAGAACAGACATCTGCAACACATCTACACTGATCCTGAGACAAGGCAATCAAACTCCCAGGTAGGAGTGGGGACCTGCAATAGCACTCAGGACCTTGAGTGCTATTGCTGGTCAGGACCCTGCAATATTGAGCACTCAGGACCCTGCAATAGTATAATAGTAGTGGGAGTGTTATAGCACTTAGAACCCTGATAGCTATTGCTTCAAAGTGGAAACTTCTAACTTAAATTTCTAAAGTGTTCATGCTATTCCAATTGGCTTTGTATTTGCAATGAATTGTTCAAAGTACTTCTGATTTTTTTAAGAAGATGTGGGTCATATCTCTTACTGTAGGTAGAGGACAGCCTTAGGAAGCTTGCATCATCCAAGGCCCTTTTGAATCACAGTGAGCGTGAGTCAGCAAGCCCTGGATCCCCAAAGCTTTATGCTATAGCTCTCTTCTGCTAACACCTAGGCTGGCAATGAACCACTGTATATTGTGTCATTAGACCACCTTGGAGCTAGGACAGATGCAAGGATAGATTAAAATTAGTGAAGGATGACAGAATGGGAAGGTACTCTATTGTCATGTGTTCTCCTTACCTCACCAACGTATCTGGCTACAATCACTTCGTTTAAGTATCTTCCCATCCCTCAGGCAATGATTTATCTGTGATTACTCTATGATCATTTTATCTTTTATCAGAGCACTCTCTGACTCACCTACCCTGTTCTGTGCCCAGAAGCATGTTCCCAGGAAGTGGGGACTAATCATCAGCTTCAGCACACCTAGGTTCAAAGAAATGGTTAACACCCCTGGGTGAGATCCTCTTACTGCTTCCTGTAGCCCCTGTGCATGAGAGCAGCCATCAAGTCTGCCACTGTTGTCAGACTAAACCCCTACACATTAAAATAGTCACTACAATCTCTAACATGGCTGTGAGGACTAAATAAGTTGTTACCTCATTGTCACATTATATCTTTACTTTTTCTAGTGCAAATACAAATGTTTGTGAAAATGCAGCTTATTTATCCAACAGACTACAATGACTATGATTAAAACCCTAGAAACAAGAATTTCCACTACGGTTAAAAAAAGAAATCTGTGGTTTGGAGTTTTTCAGTGTTTCATGTAGTCACTGTCCTAGTGCTTTGTACTGAAAAACATATGCAAGACTGAAATCTTTTTGAACAAAAAGCAGTTGAGAAGGAAAAGGACTATGGGTGTATAGGTATCTGGGCACAGTCATACCTAAATGGGGCAGTGTGTGTTTGTAGATATGTCCTTCTATCTCTTAGTATGACTATACATTTAGATACATGCAGCCAGTGTGTGTATATACTACATTTAGTTAAAAAATAAAGACTTCTATTCATATCTGCCTTGATAAATGCATAAATGTACAGACAGTTTCTTGGCCACAACTACTGCATGCTTGACAGATATGGTCACCTCATACCAGACCTCACCTAGACCTGGGGCAAAGACAAATCCAGTTTGATTGATTGGGATATTGTGTATTCATTCATTAGTCCAGGCTTTGGCAGACAAGACCTGGCAGGTATCTTCTTATAAGCAGACGGCTTTCCTGGTGTGGTCTTGGCTTTTCTGGCAGCTTAGCTGTGAAATTTTATACACTTCTGTGGCGGGGATTAAGGCTATCAGGACTCCAACATTTCTCATATATTAGACAACATATGCAGACTGAACTCTTGTGCTATATTCCATGTCCCTAAGAAAATGAAGTCTGCAGTGCTGTTTCTGGGATCTCCTATGAAGGGTGGGCCTGGGGCCCATTTTTCAGCCTCTTTTTATAAAGAAAACACCTAGAATTTGCAGCAAGTTTCACATAAATATCTCTTCCAATTGATTTTAGCACAGACTCCCAAACCTAAATTGTTTTAATATTCTCTCCAGAGAGAGAATTAAAATGAAAAAGAACCAAAAGAGATAACCTGAAACCAACTCAAAACTTGCAATGGTAATACCTGGTTTATAAGTCAATTATGTGTCAGAAGTACAAGTTTTCAGGCTTTAGAGGTATCTTATCCTTAAAGTTAGTATTAAGATGTGTATGCTGAAATACTTTGGCTACTGAAGCAGGCAGCAGAGGAAAACACAGCTCATACTGGCCATTTAAACTCTTTTTTAATTTATTATTTTCCCTAGATCATAAATCCATCACTTTGTAAACTCACCAAGAAAAATGTAAATTTTATTACACTGCAAAGGACAGGATTTGTTCAAAGTGGGCAAAGTTCATTAGTTAAAAAGGGCCAATGAGAGCAAATTAAAATAAGTGTCTCAACTCATATTCAGAAAACACATTCTATAGTACTTACCCATGAAAAAATACATTCACATTCACTAGAAGTCTCTTTATGTATTGCCAGAGTGGAACAAAATGCCGTATTATAAGTAAAAATCAGGCCCAGAGTTTTGAGGTGGGTTTCTATAGGTATAAATTTCTGACGTGTGAAGGGCAATAAACTTGGCCTTTCCTTTTAAAGAAACATTTAGTAAAAATTATGCATTTACTCTTTCATAGTGTTCAGATATATTAGGCTTTGAGAAGGAAAGCAAAGCATGTAAATACTGCTGAGCTGCTTCTTTTTTATTATTCAGTCAATATGCAGTCTTTGTTCTTAATTAAATAAAGCTGACAATATTAAAGTCTCTTCACTCCCACCCATCCAGTGCCTGTACAGAACTAAGCACAGTTTTAGGCTTTGAACCTGGAAAAGCTTAGATTCATGCTTGAGTTGATGAATATGATTTGTCTCATTGTCTTCAGTGGCTTCTCTATAATACACCTTCTCATTCTGCAAGGGGTTAAGCAGGTCTGTAAGTAATTACAAGCACAAAAAATGAATACATTTATTGAGGTCACTATGACATGACAGAGGAGAGAGATCAATATTCTTTTGAGGAGACTCAGTTGTATTATTATTAAATAATTAAAAATTAATAAATGATTCATGCTTTGTTTTCCTTTATACATTCTATGTTTAACAGGTAGGATTTTCTGTTACTTGATTAAAGATAACTACATTTCCCGTGAGACCATAACTAAAATTATATTGTAGTTTTATCAAATAAAAGATTTTGTAAAATAGACCTTTTGGAACTGAACATGCCTGATTTCTATCACTGGGATGTTTATTCATTTTTTCTCCTCTAGTAGCTTGGATGAATAATCTTCCCACTGTACTGGTAGTGGCTGTTTTATAGCTACTTACCATTTTGTTTAAGTAACTTTTGATGTATGATTGGTTACTTGCTATTCTTTTTTCTGGGTTTTTGTTTGTTCGGTTGGTTGGTTGGTTTTTTTTTTTTTGCATCACATGCCTCAATCTTTTATAGTTGAAAGAGGAAATCTTCCATTAGCTGTGATTGGTGCTGTATCACACATCTAGAGGAAACTTAATGGAGTCTAATACAATTCATACATAAATGTGTTAACTGAAAATTTTGCCAGTTGCTGAGGATATCACCCCTCCCAGGCACTATGTATATTGAAAAAGCTTCCAAAATACAATACTGTCGCACATATACAATATAATACCAAACCATACAAGGGCTGTCACACAAATCTCTAGCATTAAGGCAGCTAGAACGATTTTTTAATTTATTATTATAATAATATATCTTAATATTTACTTAGCAAAGAAAAATTGAGAAAATGGATACCTCAGATAGCAGCAAATTAAAAAATTAGTGTGATTCATTATTGATTATAACTATCTTAATCTAAGGAAAGCCACCTACATATTGTAGCTTTGTTAAGGTAACAGTACATACAATTGACTACTTACACATAAAGGACATTTTACAAAATAGCTAGAGCAGTTGCCTGCGTAGGTAATCAGATATTTCTGCATCAAAGAGCAGACAAGGCCACAAATTAAATGTAGCTGTATAGATAGCAATAGAGATAAGCATAACATGCTCTGTTTATTAAATACTTCTTTGGTAGATAAATGTTGCATCCTGAAGTCAGATTTATGTAAAGCCCATAGAAGAATTATTTTACAAACCTGATAAAAGCACTCTAGTGTGCTTGTTTAACATTTTAGCTTTTCTCTTTTTTAAGATGTCTAGCACAAAAGCCTTGTTTTTCAGTGCTGCACTAGGGTATGTGTAGCTAGCATGGAAAATGCTATGTAAATAATGGTATAACAAGGATGTGTTTCCACAGTAAAATTGGACTCCCTGCTATATGTTTGTATTTAACGTGGTTCATTCTGGGCATATGTTTTTAAAAAAGCAGCAATTCCAGGGAATGGATGTTTGACAGGCAGGACTGTTCTTAGAATTGGCTACCCCTTGGAGAACTGAAATGAGAGAGCTCTGGTTAGTGAATGTCATTGCATTTCCAGTTCATCACCTATTATTATGTGAGTGACTTATCTAAGCAAGGCTGCACTGTAAGACAGCCCCCATAGAGAAAAATAACATCCTGACATGAGCAGAATGGTTTATTGTGTACCCAATCTAAATAAACAAAGTTGAAGAGAAATCAGAGATCTCCTCTCCTTTCTCTACTACCATAAAATATATAGAGCCAGCAGTGCTGACTTTCTTATCTTCATTGCTTTTCTAAAGAGCAGAGGCTTTTCTGCAAGGCAGTAGGGTGAGAGGTCAACGTAGGTCTTTTTCACCTTGTGAATACAGATGAGAACCAAGCAGATCAGTTAGATGGGACATTAAAACCTGCTAATTCTGCCTGGCTGCCAGTGCTAGCTCA
>JBCJKH010037785.1:22392-33705 GCA_039877255.1 Loriculus beryllinus | reverse complement strand
CCACACTGGAGCAGTCTGTTCCTGAAGGACTGCACCCATGGAAGGGACCCACACTGGAGCAGTCTGTTCCTGAGGGAGGGAGTGACACAGACAACATGAGATGAATTGACCACAGCCCCCATTCTTTGTCCCCCTGTGCTGCTGGGAGGAGGAAGTAGAGAAAATCAGCATTGAAGTTAAGCCCAGGAAAGAGGGAGGGATAAGGGCAGATTGTTTTTAAGATTTGGTTTTATTTCTCATTAGCATACTTGGATTTTATTTGTAATACATTAATTTCCCCAAGTCAAGTCTGTTTTGCCCATGACAGTAATTGATGAGTGATCTCCCTTCCCTTATATCAACTCATAAGCTTTTCATTATATTCCCCCCCAGCTGAGGAGGGCAGTGAAAGAGGGGCCTTGGTGGGTACCTGGCACTGAGTCTAAGTCAACCGACTACCAAATGAAAGGTCTTGTCACTATAAAGGAGCACCTTAAAATAAATAAAAACCATGTGTAAGTGTTGGGAGTGTGATGAGGAATGCTTTGATGCTTCCCACGTGGCCTCGTGTTGACTAGTAGTTACCTTTCCTGACCTGGTAATGGTGCTGGGCAAATGTGAGCTCCTGCACATGTTCCCACCTGCATACCTGTGCAACAAATGTCATTGATAGAGCTCATCTGAAACTGTGTCTTGCATAGAGGAAAGAGGAATTGAGCATCTATCACCCCTTAGAGGAAAAAGGTCCTCTCTTCTCCTCACTGAAAGGTAGACAAGATGGTATCTGAAATCCCCACTTATTTATCTCCAAATGCTGAGGCATGTTGATTCCTTGAAAGCAGGCAACTTTCCACATGTTCTGTGTCATGTTCTCTGATGGTGATGACCTTGGCTGAGAGCCAGGAGATTTGTCTTAGAAAGGGAGGCTAATTTTCTGCAGCTCTAAGGCAGTGCTCCACTGAAAATCATGCCTATTTTTCGTGCAGGAGAGCTAGTATCTCTGAAGGACAAGCTACTTGAGAGCCCAAAGGAAGCTGTGCTAGTGTTATCAGAAAGGAGAAATTCAAAGACTGTACCTAGGGATCTTCCAAATATCAGAATGTTATAGGGGCTGGGAGAGAAACCTAACGAACATGCTCCTCTGAGGCCGTGCTGAGTAACACATTATGCACAGTCCTAGTACTCATGAACCGCAAATCTTTTCTGTAGAAACTGCTATCTCTGTCTTCATTTCTTACCTTCAATTTGCTACCAATGTACGCAAGCATAGATAGCAAATGCAGGTTTGTTTTTTTACATGATTGTACTAATAGGTTTTGTGAAAGAATATACCACTTGCAGCATGTATTGGCAATTTAGGATTTTTTTACAGTGAAATGCCATTAGCAGATGGCAGAGGATTATTGAGTTGCACAAAGTACAGTTGTAGTAGCTAAGCAGCTGCCTTGCATGTTTCTTGCCCTTTGGAGGGAGGATTTATGCAGGGGGAGATCAACACTTCGCATTAGTGTCTGAGCTAATTTGGCTGACTTCCCAATCCAGCTCCTTTGGTTTTTTTTACCCTGTTGCAGGTACCTTTATTTTACCTCTCCCAGAGCCTCATAGCTGTTCAGAAGTACTCCCTCCATGCCTGGTTGCTGTTAAGGGAACACCATGTGGTCCTGGCTGGAGCTGACATGGAGGGCTGTGGTTCTTGTACCCTGTCCACCTACCCCTCACTGGGCAGTGGCATCTGTGCTTGTGCAAGAGACCTTGTCTTGGTAATTCCCGCTGTGTGAAATTTGGTCTTAGTTCAAATTATAGTAAGAAAACAAGCGAGTGAAGTCATTTTTGCCTCTTGATTTCCTGTTCCTCCCTGTGCTGAAGTGCATGGATCTGTATTTCATGTTTGATCAGAGGGACATAGGTGCTTTTGAGGAACTTGATAATTGATTGTTAACAATTTTTCAGTGGGAAGTGGTACCATGGGCTCTCTGTCTGTGTCCTGTCCAGCCAAGCCTGCTGTCAGGGGTGCTGCTCTTCTTGGGTTTAGGAGGCAGATATTAGCTTGAGGTGAATGAAATAAATTCTTATGGGTGAAACCCAAAGGTTCTTGGAAGGAATTTCAAGTCTGTCTATCTGACATGGTTGAAGGACAGCAGAGGAGCAGGAAATGAGACAAAGTAATAGTGTTGTGGTAAACGGTTTGCAAACTTCCTTGTGTCAGTCTAATCCTGTTCAGCCCAGCCACTGCTGTGTGCTCCCATGCTGGCAGTGATCTTTAAGGGGGCTGTACCCATGACATTTACACCCCTTTTGACACCATGCAGCTGACTGGATTTCAAGTCAGCAGACATTTGGGAAGCCTCTTTTATCTGTGTAGTTTCTAGTGCTTGTGCATCAGTCTCTTCAGCCACAGCTGTGTGCTCCTGCCAGGGTATCTTGCTCCGGTCTTCCAGCACCCTGAGGGAAGGTGGCAGGTAAGAGGGGCCAAGGGTCTAAAGCCTCAAGCAAGTGTACCAGAGCAGTGTGAGCAACACTGGGAAAATATGGAAACTGGGTGGGAAAGGGAGAACCCTTAATAGAAGGAAGGTTGTTCTCTCTGTCCTAGGCTTAGAGGTGGCCCAGGTGCCTGCAGGATGACCAGGCGGCAAAGAGAAGGAAGGTGTCACTTTGGCCCTCCTGTGAGGCCAGCTACAACTCATGGGTGTAGCCCTGGCAGCAACTTCTCTTATTTAGCCTTTCCTAATCAGAAAAGAGGGGTTTGGAATGAGTAAAGTCAATTAAAAGTGAATGCAGAAGTGATAGAGAAGTAGCATCTGGGAAGAAGGTAAAGAAACAAGAAATGTCTGAAGTGGTTCATCTCAAAGCCTCATTGTTACTCTGTATTTTTTTGCCCTTCCTCTATTTTTTTCTCTTTTCCTCTAATTGTTGGTTGTGTTTTTTTTTTTTTCTTTTTCCTTGGGTATTGCTCCTTTTGTTGAAGGTAGGTTGTATAGTCAAGAACAAAAGCCTTAATACCAGACTTCATGGGGCCAGTTGTGCAGCTGATGTGCCTGGCATCCCCTGCTAAAAGGAGGAGCTACTCCAGAAGCTTCTGAAAACTCCACGAATACTATGTCATCTACTGGTTTTGAATGTGGTGCTGTGTCCGGTGCTTTGTGTATAACTGCATAGGTATTCCTTGTGGGTTGTTATTCAGCAACAGTCTTGCAGTAGTGAAGTATGGTAGAGGTTTGGTGATTTAGAAGAATGTTGAGGCTTGTCATGGTTTTTAAAAAAATTACAAAAAAGAAAAGCCACGTATTTTTATGGTTTTCTTGAGAATATAAAATGTAAGCAAGCATCTTGGAAAATCTACAACAAACCTCATAGAGGGAATTCAGTGAAGTCTTTTCTCTGAAAATACGATGAATCATCTTATATGGCAATCAAATTTGACACCGTTCTGTTTTACTGACTGCAGAAATGAAATTAATCTAGGTTGTAAAATCCAAAATTATTAGAGGGAAAAAATTCCTTAAAACCGCTACCCCAAAAAGGCACATACAACAGAAATAAATTTAAAAAATGAAGTAATCTTTTTCCACATAAGTTGTCCTGTAATTTTGCAGTATTAAATCCTTGGTGAAAAGCTTGTACTCATCCTTCGTGCACGAAAGGAAGATCGAAGGTATTTCTACTTCATATTAAGCATTGCTATTTCTTTACATGCTGTTAAATGCTGATCATAAATACTGAATATTGCTTCAAATGATTTGTGTCTCGTATCAGCTTCAAAAATCAGTGAAATTGTTCTCATATATAATTAAGGAAGAAAGGCTGTATTGTCCCAGGAAGGTACCTGAAATTGCCACTATCTGCTTTTTCTAGCAATAGCATGAAGTATGTAGCAGCCCCTGACAGACAGGAGCGTATCAAGATAGATTACCAAGCATTTATGAAGTAGATCAAGCAGAACAAGAACTTTGTTTGAGAAATATTATATTAATGCTTCACCAGACAGACCTCACTACTGTAGAATATTAATGAGGCATTGTTAAATAAAAGGTGCGTGGGTGTGTATGTGTGACCATACCTATCTATTATAGAATATCATTTATGTTATTTTATAGAAGATAACCCCTTTAGCTTTCAAAACAGGGGGCTTTTTCTAATTGACTACAATCGCTTGCTACAGAGATACCCAAAGACCCCCCAGATGCTGCCTGAGATGCTTAACTGTGTTAGTATTGTAATGGATTGGAACAAAAAATGCCAAGTTTTCCAGCTTTGAAAAAAAAAAAAGGGCAACAACAAAACCCAACTTTTTAAATTAAAACTATCCTACAATGTACTGGTGTTTCCTCTCTATCCTAGGCCCTGATACTCCTGTGGTTTGGGGCATGGAGTATTCAATTGCCCAGCAGTAGCACAGGGCTGTCCAACCAACAGGGTCTTCCAGATAGCACAAACTAGATGCAGAAGACTTCTATAAATCTTTCTTAAGTGAGCAGACCTCCAGCATTTTGGAGGGCTAACAGGAATAACTTAGTGTATTCAAGGCTTCACTTGAAAGAGATTCACATGATGAAATGAGTTTGTCAGCAGTGCTGAGCTCGACCCGCCGGTAGCTGACCTTGTGATGCTACTCACAGGCACACACTGTTTCTGATATCCTCCATTTGGCAAGAAGGAGGAAGGAGCAGATATCAAAACCTTTTTTGTACATATCTTTGACATTTCACAGTGAGTGCATTTGTTCATCAAGTGCATGTGATTTATAGATACTATTGCACTCATGATGTGCTGAGCTAGCTCTATAAGAGGGATTGCCTGTAATGTTGGCAGCAGCAGAGAAGGCTCTGGCTAATCCTGGTAATCCCTCTGACTTGTTTATGATGTACATATTTATTTGTTGTAAATGTATGTTTGATAGGCCAGGAGTTCAATAAAAGTGAATGTGTCTATCCTTGTAATACCATAGCTGCTGCTAAATGAGTTCTCAGGATCAGAGGTCTCTGCAACCTTAAACAGTGCTGGGAGTGCTGCTTATGCAGCCCTGCTAACATTTAAATAAGCTTCCTCCATGCAAACAATTGTTCTTTCCTCAACGTAGGGTAGATAATTTGTGGTTACCTGTTGGCAGTAAAGCTTAGGAGATAGTGTGCATCTTGGGATGGTGGCCTGGTGTTATGTACAGCTTTAGCACAGCCTATATCCTAGGCTGACAGCAAACTCTACGTTATCTCAGTTGGCTCAGGCCATCTCTATGCCTATTACATAGATTTACAGCAAACTTGTGATTCACAGAACCGAGTAGGGGTTTATCAAAGACTTTGTGAGTTCCTGTTATCCACAATAAGGGTATTATTGCTGCTTGTCCCATTATCATCAGATGAATTACTAGTGTGTTGTTCACCACACTCAGTGTGTGTGTGCCTGCAGCTGCAAATGGGACAGAGCTGGCTGACAGCATCTGAAAGACTCTGCAGCAAGTAGGTAAATGGCGGAAGTTTAGAGATGAGCTTGGTTTGGAAGCAGACTTCCACCGAACCAAAAGAAATGTGCAGGCTTTTCAACACTTGTTCGTTTGACTTCACTGGAATTGAAACTAGGTACATGAATGTTCAGAGGCCAGAGGAAGGTGTCCAGAAATAGCACAGGAATTTAGAGCATCCCAGGGATAGGGATGCAACATGACTAGTAGCTGCCTTTTTGGCCCACAGGTTGGGGTTTAAGCCATATTTCCACTCAGCTGTATTCCCTGACTTTTTTTTGGGGTGGGGGTGGGGGGGACGACGAGGGGAGCTGGGGAGGTGAGGTGGGGGATTTAAGCACTGGTCTTCATTTAGAAATGCTGTCCTGAGAAATACTTTGTTCTTCAACTTATATTTTTTCATAGAAAGCTTCTGCTGCAATAAATCTGCAGTTTAAAAGGGAAAAGAACAGCAAATCCTTATTTTAATTTTTTTTTTTTTTAAGGTTTCTGACCTGCTGTATTTTAGAGGATGTGCTACTGTGAAGGCTTAGATAAAACAGAAGTGAAGATCCTGCTATTGCTTCTCCATGGAGATCTTAAATCCTTTAGCACTTGAGAGCTGAATCAAAGCCCAACTGAAGTGAGAGTTTAAGGCATTTGCTGCTGTGGGATGTGATGCTTCTGAGGCACCTCACTGTATGTAAGGGAGCCACAGGTGAGGTGTTAACGGCTAGAATTGAAAGCCTGTTCCAAAGCCCAGTGACTTCAATGGGTCCTCAATTAGCCATTGTGATGTGGTTTTTTTCTTGGTGGGGAGTTGGCAAGGGGGTCATAAACAAACCTGAGGCTCAGCCTCAGAGTGCTGCTTTGGATTTGGTTCATGCATGGGTGAGTGCTTTCACTCTTCTGGATCTCTTTCTGCTCTCGTAATGTGTATAGGGTGGCCAAAATCCAGATGTCTTGTTTAGGTGATGTGGGAAGATCTTTTGTTGACAGGTTGGTAAGTCAGCCCCATGCTTGATTTGTTTGGTGAGCTGCAGGTGCTTTTATTGGCAGCCACAAAGCAGAGGAGAGTTTATTTACAGCTTATAATGAAACTAATGCTTGAGAAACAAGTTAGTTAAAAAATTGCAACAGGAATGGTCATCAAAGTTGGAAAAGCAGTAGGGTTGCAGTGCAACCAGTTGCTCTGTAGCAGTGTTAGTTTCTAAGGGATTAAGCACATCTTGATAGGTTTATGCTGAAAGGTAATGATGAGTATCTGAAACCTCCTCTGGGTCTGGAGCTGCTCAGCACCTCCTGGGTTTGGTAGCAACATATGCTTTGTTTATGTGTACAGTCAGTACCTGTCTGACTCTGCTGCTTTATTATTTACTTTCAAAGTGTAGTAATGCAACATAAGCTGTGGGGTTAACTAAATTCCCTGTGCTGTCACAGGAGACGTATGGTGAAAGCTCAGTTTGCGTGTACACTGAATTGCTTGAATACACTGAATCAGCTACCTGATGAAATAGAAACATCAGGAAGATATGTGGTTATTTAGACTTTTGGTTAATGTTTCTATAGTGTTCAGTAATAAGAAAAAGATGGTGCTTTGGGTTTTGGGGAGGCATGTGTCTTTTCTGCCAGAGGGAGGAGGGTATCCTCATGCATTGGTAGCTGGTTCAGGTGAGGAAATAGTCACCATGGCACTAATTTGCCAGTGGATTAGAAATGTCAGGAAAGATTGTGAAAATGCACTGATGGTAGCAATTATATTGATAACCTACCATTCCCAGAAGCAGAGAAATCAATCTTGCACTGACAAGATTCTGACAAATTGCTATGAAAATCAGAAAGGAATCAATATTCATTGTACGATAGAAATAGCTGAGAGGACTTTTTTATCCTTCATGGTTTTCTATTTCATTATTTTTTTCTTCTTCCTCCAAACAGTGTGGTTGAAAACACTGTGAATGAAAGAAGTAAGAGAAACTTTAAAAGAGAAGCATCATTGGATATGTAGAGTGGCCACCTAACTAACCTAGCTTTCTTTATAGGTACCTGCATGTAGTATTTTAATGGCTTTGACATTTAGGAAGGGTGCTCTCTGTGAGTCCCTTGTTCTGAGCTGAGAAGATGGAAGGTTACATTACTGATACTGAGTTTTACATTTCTCTTTTTTCCCTCTGATGGCTCTCATCAGAGAATTAGAAACAATTTACCTTTTGTCCTGCCATTAGGCAGTTGAGTTCATTGCTCTGTTAAAGGGACATCCTCCTACAACTTCACTGGCCTGGCTGATCCTTTACTCACAGCTGTGTGCCAGGCAATAATTTCATTTGGTAATAAATGAAAAGTTTGACACTCCAAAAACTTGTCTAACCTCCTTTTTTCGGTGAGGTTACAAAAACTTGCACCAGCTCATAGTCTTCTCAAACTCTGGTTTCCAGCCCTTCAGTGTGTCACCAGCCATACACTTTGCACTGCATTTCATTTTGGTCTTCACACTGTACTGGATTTTATTTTAGTTCCAACACATATGGAAAGGGGGCATTTGGACCTCAAAAGAGCTTTCCATTTTGAAATGTAAGTGAATTCGTGATTGGGAAGCTGAAATAAAAACAAAGTGTTTTGAACGCACGGATTTTTATTTTTTTTCTTCAGGTTTTCAATTTGCTCCTTTTGAGATGTTTGTTTTTTAACCCAGTTTGGATTGGGAAAAACTGTAGAAATGTTCTGGCACCTGTGAGCTGAAATGGGTTATGCAAACTTGCCATGATGGAAATAAGGGAAAAAAATTTGACTGTCCCATCTGCATTCTGTTGCTGCCTTGTTACTGACTATGCTGAGAACAAAGTTGTTAAAATTTGAACAAATATTATTGGGCAAAAAATGATAAAGTTAATTTAAAGTCATCTGAATCCTACCGAATTAGAAAAGATGGCAAATAATATGAAGGAGTTGTTTGAAAATCCATGAGTTGAAACTAAATTGTGTACCATTAATTCAGAATCTGCCCCTTTCAGCAGTATGTGCAAGAAAACAAGAGGCTTTGGGAATATATTAGATTGAGAGCATTAAGTTTAACTAGAAACTGCTAAATGAAATGTTTAATAAAATTTCAGTAAGAAAGGAAAAAAACACTTTGCTCCTCAAAGCCGCATCTCCTAGGAAATGTGTATGAACCCGGCTGTCTGTGTAGAGCATTGACCGTGTACTGCAAATTTGTGTGGTGGAGATACATAATGTGAATCTGAACTGCCAGAGATCCAAACCTGAAAAGGTCCAGAAAGGACCAATTCTTGTCATGAATAATAAGCAGGCCGAAGTCATGTACTGTGCAAAATGCTACATTTCTACAAAGAGCAGAGAGTGCTGGAGCGTGAGAGGAAAGTTTGCTTTTTCATAATGAGGAAATAATGTAAATGTATGTAATCATAAAGGCCTACAGAAATGTTTGAGGGAGCACTGAGGGACTGACATGTTCTGGTCCCTCTCTCACTGTGCCCTTGTGAGATGGTATTTAATAGGTGAGGAAAAGTCCCAGATTCAGCTCTTGCAGGTGTTTCTGAGAGCCTGCAAGCCCAAGGACTGGTAGTTGTTCTTGTGCTGGGGCTGGAGTAGTGGGATGCAGGTAGGAGGAAAGTGGTCTGGCATCCAGGGAGCATTTGTGGTTCTGAGTGTGCCTATAATGAGTACTGTTACTTGATGTGCAGTTGCAAGAACACTTTTTCCAGGAGCTGGGTATGTTAACGAACCCTTCATATGCAGTATCTCCTGTCCTCTCTAATTATTTCTTCTTTGTCTTTCTAATGGTTGAATCTTTTAAATACTCTCCACATGGGGAAGTGATAGCATACTGCTGTGGATGTAGTGCCAAGAAATATGGCAAAACATCCTTTGTTCAACAGCAAATGGAATTAAGGGACATGTACTTGCCATAATTAGAATACTGCAACAGTCTTTGTGAGTCTTTATCACCATCAGTTAGCAACTCAAAGAAAACTGTTATGGCAGCACCTATCAAACTTCTTGAAGCAAAGGAAGCTAATTCCAAATTACACGCAGTATTTGTTCTGGATCTCAGATTAGCATAAACATCCTGGCCTGGAAATTTTCAGAAATCTAAAATGCCCAACAGTCATGTAAATCAAGTTAATTTACAACATTTCACTTATAGTTTCTTTAACTGCAAATTAAACTATCTTCTGAAACAAAAAATATGTTCTCGTTCATCAAAAAGCAGATACAGGAGTATTTAGCAGCATCATAATATCTCACTTTTACAACTTGGATGTATTTTTAAAACAGAAATTGCTGTAAATGACTCTCTTTCCATGAGTAACTGAGCTTTAACAAAGTGTCATTTTCTTTTGTAGAAATGTCTCTGTGAAATTCCTAAGAGTTTCCACAGCAAATGATACTCCATAGGAGCTAATGTATTGTGGTTTGGCAGCGTGTTTTTAATGCTTTCAGTGAAGCAAAATGCACGTTGAACCGATCATGCCTGGAATATTCCTTGTCACTATGAGTGTTTCTGTTGTGTATAACCACAACTTTTGTGTTTTTCTTGTTGTAGGTACTCCAGCATGCTTTGGCACTCTTTCTTTCTTGTTGAGTGCATGCCAAAACATAATTCTTTGCAACCTTAAGTCCAGAAGCTGAGGTTTTTCTGTATTTCTTCCAAGGCAGGCCACTATCCACAGCAGTATGGCTTGTCTGGCAGCTGACAGTGACTGGGTATAGCACTGGAAACACAAGAACAGCACAGTTAGTTTATTTGCTAGAAAAGGCATCACCAGCTGGGCCCTAAACTCAAAGACTATTGACTAGCCAAGCAGTTTGCAAACCCTTTTATAGAAGACTTTGGCAGAAAAATTACAAATATGCACTACTGCAGCATGCAGAACTCCACATACCGAAATGCGTCTCTGGATTTCATTGGAAGAGTGGGATACTTTGCATTCTGTCATGCCTCATTCTTTTGTGCACCTCTCTTGTCTGGGTAATGCTGCTCCTCTTTCTATTTTTAAACAGGGCTTTTTAAATTCTGGGAAAGTAGACCTTACATTTCACAGCAACAACTCTCGACATAGGCAGCCAGCTTAGTATACCATATGTGAAGAATAACTGTTATTCTCTGTCCATATAAAACCCCTAGCAGTAGAGTTTTTAAGACTAACAATTTATTCTACTACCAAAAAAATGCTTCATTTATTTTACTTTTCTCTTTCCTAAATACAGAGCCGTAAAGTTCATTGGTGCTTAAGCTTATCAAATTGTCAGATGGATTTTTCCATTAAATATGTACAGTCTTATTTTTGAAGACAGATGTTGCATTATACTCTTTAGGTTTATTACACTATTTATTACTACTAGGTAAACCATGACCTTGACTTCCAAAGGAGAAAGAAATAATCAAAATAGTGCCCCCCCTCACCCCCCAAAAAAAAACCCCAAACAAACCACAGTGTTTTTTCTTTTTTGTTTTGGGTTTTTTTTGGTTGGTTGGTTGGGTTTTTTTGTTTTGTTTTGTGGTGGTGGTTTTTTTTTTTTTTATTTAACTTGGGTTTTATACCTCATTCTTGTGCACAGAAGCTTCAGAAAGAATAGGTGATTGTCGTACAGAGCCATTGCTCTGGTTTGAGGCTGAGGATAAGGCATCTTTTGTCTTTCTTTTGCTTTTGCTAGTTGTTTGCTATTTGGTTACAAATGATCATAGGATCATAGATCATAGAATCATAGAACAGTTAGGGTTGGAAAGGACCTTAAGATCATCTAGTTTCAAACCCCCTGCCATGGGCAGGGACACCTCACATTAAGCCATGCCACCCAAGATGACATCAACTGCTCTACCCCTGTCCATCAGTTCCGTAGCCCCATCGTAGAAGGCCACCAAATTGGTCAGGCAG
>JBCJKH010037785.1:6343-22292 GCA_039877255.1 Loriculus beryllinus | reverse complement strand
GGCTGTCACCAAGCACCTCGTTGTTTTTCATGTGCCTTAGCATGCCTTCCAGGAGAATCTGCTCCAAGATTTTGCCATGCACAGAGGTGAGACTGACTGGTCTGTAATTCCTCGGGTCCTTCTTGAAAATGGGGGTTATATTTCCCTTTTTCCAGTCTCCAGGAACTTCACCTGCCTGCCATGATTTTTCAAATATGATGGCCAGTGGCTTAGCAGCTTCATTCACCAGCTCCTTCAGGGACCGCGGATGGATTTCATCAGGTCCCATGGACTTGTGCACGTGCAGGTTCTTCAGATGGTCTCAAACCAGATCCTCTCCTAGAGTGAGCCCAAGGTCTTCATCCTCACAGTCCCTGTGTCTGCCTTCCAAGACTTGGGTGGTGTGGTCAGAGTCTTTGCCAGTGAAGACTGAGGCAAAGACGTCATTAAGAACCTCAGCCTTCTCCAAATCCATTGTAGTGGCTTTGGTTAAATTTCCGTCAAAGAGAATTTTTTTGTTTCTGCTGACAGCTTTGTGATGTTGCTGAAGCATTATTTTAGCGATTTATAGACAGCATTTAAACTCTGATAAGCCAAAAAAGAAGGAAATTTGGAACTCCTGTTTAATCCAGCCTCCTGCAGGTTCAAATTATGAGTTACAAACTTGACTCCACTCAAACTGAAATTTCTCCAGGCTTTCTTGTTAGACCTTGGCTGGCTCTTAAAGAAGTACCTCTAGCTTTGCTAAACCATCTCCATATAACTTTTGGTGCACAGGTATGAAAGCCACTTGATAAACGCTTGCCCCTCTGTTGACACTGACTGTGTTCCCTGTGCAGCATGGGTAGAGCAGTATCACCCTTTGAGGAGCCACAGAATATGGTTTCTCAAGTGTTAATCCTGAAGCAGACATAGAGCAATTCTCCACATTTTGTGCATTTTTAATAGCTTTATGATGAAATCTTCCTGCTCAGATTTGGACTAAAGGTTCTTAAATATCTCTTGTTTCCATTTCAGTAAATGGTCATTTACTTTTCTTTCTGAAATGGCTTTTGGAAAAGTCAACCATATGCCTCATTGCTTATAAGAATAATAAATACCTCTGGGCTTTGGCAAATCCTCAGCTAAATGACTCAAGGGTCAATTTTCTCTAATAGACTTAGTCACTTGGTGCATGCTAATTTCTGAAAGAAGAAGAACAAAGGTGATGTATATTAAAGAGTGACTTTATACTGGCTTTCATGAGGGTGAAACCTGTCACCATAAATCCAGAGAAGGTGCTCAGAGCCCTTTTTAACCTGCTTTTGCCTGACCCTTCAAAAAGAGATCCTGGAATTATGGCAGATAATGGTGAATTAAATGTGACACTAACCAGAGTGCTCCCCTTCAGTGTGCAGGACTCAAGTGCCCATGACTGGCTTTTGCCAATTCTGTCATGCTTTTAGCCTGGGAATTGAGGCAAATCAGACCAAGCTCACCACAGGTGCCTCAGCTGTACTTGAGGGCAGAGTCTGAGCTCAGTGTTACCCTTACCTGTCCCCATCCTGCCTTAGGGAGTCCCTTAGCCTTGCACTTACCCTTTGGACAAGAAAAATAAACATGTTTCTGCTGTCTGTATCTCAGTTATTCCTGTTTTTCTTGACCCAGTTAACCCAGTTAAGCCTCACACTTGCACTTGCAACTTCTCTGAAACAGCAAGAAAAATGCTTTCTGTTTTGGCTGATGAGCTGAGTATCAGAAGAACAGTGACAAATGGCAGCACTTACTGGGAAAGCTTTCATACTTTGCATTTGATGGTGCTGTCAAAGGTTTTTTCAAGAACTACTTAAGAGTTTCAAAGGTGGTTGTGGCACTGATGGCCAGCAATTGTCAAATAAAATGGAATGGCAGCAAGGCATCCTTTCAAAGCCCTCTTTCTGAGGCACAGGAAGATGAGACTCCACTTGAGATGCTCCAGAGGTCCTTTAGTTCTGACCTCTTAAGGTAATTAGTGATAAAGGATTCAGGATCTTTCCTTTGTGGTCAAACTTTTGTATCTCTGTCCAAAGGGATACTTTTGGTGAACAAAAAACTAAACCTGGCAGAAACATTGAGACTTGAAGGAAAGTTTCTGAATATCTATGCAGGAACTGGAAGCATTTTCTTGATGCTTTTTCTTTTTGAAGAAGCATTCCAGAGGTAACAGGTCCTACAGATGTGAGTGACAGTAGGTCAGTGCTTTGCATGCCTGAGTGTCATTAGACCTGGTCCAAAATCCCCCAATGTAACAGGCATACGTCAATATGTGCAGATTCATCGGGGTATAATTGTCCCAGGGTAGTTATTTGACTGATCAGAGGCTGACAGAATCCTCTGTGGCCTCTTGCCAGTTTGCTTTGCTGTGAGAGACCCGAAGATAATTGGGAAGCTCCAAGACTTCCCAGTCACCTGTCTCTCTGGGTCCTCTCACTCCATTAGTGGATTGAGGGGGAGACAGAACTCAGAAAAACAATATTTGAGGGGCTCTAGGCTCCTGGACCATTGGAGGTTTCCAACATTTCCAAACTCAAAGTGAGATGCTGAAATTCCCCAGCTCTCTAGAAATTATCATTCTCTGCACAGCCCCCAGATATATTTAGTAATGTAATTTCAGGCTCTTCTGGTTTTAGCTTTTTCCTCTTTCTTCTTTAAAAGACCCCAGAGCTGAATTAACTTCCAGGATCTTCAGCATGAATTCAGTCTCTACTGCCACTGTAACTGCCAGATGAGCACCATGTCAAATGAACCCCTGGTCTCCCACAGGTCTTCTTGTAACAAGAGCCATTGTCTCACCTGATGCAGATTGGGTTTTTTGGCTGGGGTCTCAAGAGAGTTATGGATAACAAATGATTCTGGGAGTTGTCCTTTCTTCCCTATTACAGGATAAGGCCAGGTAGGAACTAAATGTTTTCAGTAGTGCAGCAAGGCCTGTTCTCTGGATAAATAAATTATTTCAGCTTTGAGTGTTGTCAACCCAAAACTTGGAATCAACACAGAATTTGAATAGACCCTTTGTACAGGTGCAGGTGTAAAATAAACTGAGGAGAGGATGGCTTGCAAGTTCTCATGCTATGGTCTCAGTCTCTTCCTCTTGTCCTTCTCATGTCTTACATGGGGCTGACTGCTGTATCTCGTAATGTTGTTGTAAAGGAGGAATTGCTCATTATTCAATGGAATAATATGGGAGAATTCTAAATTAATAAATAAATTATAACACTAGGTATTGGATCTGGGAACATTTTTGTTTTAATAAAAGACATTATCTGATTTCCCTGGTATTTCTGAATTTATCCCTGGTAGAGCCAGTTGTATTAGAAAAAAGGGAGATATTCTACTTCTGCTCTCCAGTTACATGTCATATGTGAGTCAAGAGCATTTTCTTGCAAGCTTTTTAGAGAGAAGACACTGATATGATGGCTTTAGATATGTGGGTATATTTTGTTGGCATTGAACTGTGGTGCCCTGAATAGTCTCTGAGTTGCCCACATACCTCCACTGACTACACAGGAAATTTAGGTACCTAGTTTTGAAAATATGCACAGGATGTTGTCTTCAACGCTGTGAAAAGAGCTTGAACTGCTCTATAGCAGTATTGGTGTGATGTATGGGAGACTCTTTTTTGGTCACTGTCATGGTACTGCTGTCATAGAGGGGTAGAATGGATTTGCGGTTATTTCCTAGTATTAAAGATAGGTCATGTGCTACCTTATTTGTATCTTAGCCATTCCTAGTTGAGAATGAGCAGAACTGCAGAGTCTGGAGAGATGAGAGTGCTTTGGTGAACCAACTGCTGAGGTCAGCAAGGAGTGCTATATCTTCCCTCCAGCCCTTCCTCCCTACCTCCCTCCTCGCTGTTGTGGAGTTTATGTTTTGACTTGTAAATCTTTCACCAGCCGTAAAAACTATGGAGAAGGCTGAGGAGATAAGGAAAAGGTTGAACTCTTAAGTGGAAGCTACCAGACCTAATAAAAATGAAGATGAATATAAATGCTTGTAGGATGGTTGTGCAGGAGTAGCAGGGGGGTGAAGTAAGGCAAAGTGAGGGAAAACCTGACAGCAGCTACCTGGTCTGCATAGAAATATACCAAATCTAAATAAAAGCATAGAGGAACAGGTTTATTCAACTATTTTTAAAAAATGTGAAAAGCCAGGAAAAGTCAAGGGTTAAAACTAGCATACAAAGATTCTTCAAATAAAAGGCTGGGACTTTTATAAGTCAAGAAAAACACTGTACTTGGAAGACGTACTCATAAAAGGATGCATAGCAAACCTAGGCATACAGTAAAAAATAAACAGTAAAATACCACTGACTGTAGTAATAATTGAAGCAGTGTGGTTCAAAAGAAGCAAGAAGCTAGGGAAGCCAAAGCTCAGCTTGAACTGCTAAAATGAAGGAGGGAAAAATCAATGTATAGGGAAGTACAAGGCAAAATAAGGAAGATTACATCTGCTGAATTTGACAAAGAGCATGCTAGTAACTGGCATGGTGCAATGGCAGAGTTGCCAGTCTGTTCCCAGTAAGCTGGTACTCTAGCACTGACCAGTGCAGGAATGGTAGCTCAGGACTGGGCAGCTGTGCCAGGGCAAAAAGGAGTCCCTTTGCATAACCTGCCTCCAGCACAAACGTGGTTCAAGAACTTAAAAATGCCCTGAAGGATAAACAGGAGTATTTCTGTGAGAATGGCAGCTGGAGAGTTTCATCCCAGGGTAGACAGAATTTTGTTGTGATTGCAAAAAAAGATGAAGAGCCCACCAGTTGACCTAGGAAGCTGTTTGTATTGGGTGTTACCCAGTACTTACAACATTGACTGAGGTGGGATCAGAGTTCGTTCAAGATCTAGGCAAATAAATAAATAAATATTTGCCTTCAGAACTATAAACGTACTCTCCTTTCCTGACTTTGCTCCATAGTTAATAGAGCCAAATGGCTGCTGATATTTTCTGCACTGAAGGAGCTATGACGTTCCTCTATACATTTTAAGAAAGCAAGGCATCATGTTGACAGGTAATATCAGCTTCTCAGCCTCTTAGGCTACATCTTGTAGAGAATGTTACTCGTGTCTTGGCTAATAGATGAGCACTTTTCAGACGTTGTAGTGCTTGGGACACTTGCAGCAGAGGAACAAATTTTTTCCTCATTGTTGTGTGTATGGCAAGGTGCAGACAGTGTGGCTTGTGCAGAGATGTAAAAGAAGATTTATTTCTTTATTTCTTGTTTGAACGGGCTGTTATTTCCTGATTGTGTTTAATTTTCATAAGGTTTTAAAGCTCAGTGTGTGCTGTATTTCCTTCTTCATGACAGGGAGACCTAGACTGTGTTATTCTTTGTGATATGTATATTGCTCACTGAGACTATGGCAGTATGTCTAGACTGCCTGCTTTCCTCACAGTTTATGCTATGCTCCCCTGCCAAAGCATCAGGGAGGAGCCAGGCCTTGTGGGACTGCCTTTAACCCAGGCCACCTGGGCATCTCCTGGACCAGCATGCAGGAAGAAAAGTGAAAGACTGTGGGGATGGGAGATACATGGTGCAGAGCCAGCTGGTTTAACTTTTGTTGTAGATCATTGTAATGAGGAGGAGAGGGCAGTGAGGACATTTGCTTTAGAAGGTGAAAGCAGGACATTATTAGGGTCCAGAATATATTGTACTTTTTCCCCCTTCTCTTCTATGGTCTATGCTTGTTGGAAGTTAATTGTTTTAACTTTTTTTTTTTAAATCTCCACAAAAGATGTTATAATCACATCCATCCATTTCATCCTTTAAGCCAACTCAGCACCATGGTAAATATACATTATGAAATGCACTTTCCAGATGCCCAAAAATTTTACTTGGAGCTAACTATAATATTACATGTAGCTGTGACAATCTTTAGTTGTTCTTCACTACTAGACATGTGCATTATGTTGGGAGTAAGAAATGCAAGAAGAAACATGCCAAGCAGTAATACCAAGCAGAAAAATGTGAAGAAATCAGTATTTCCCACTTGTAAATGTCCCACGTAGGGAAGGAATATCAGTGATTTTCTCAGTTATTGTGAGAAATGTAACAATGATATTTGTTGTAGTAGGGGCAGTATTTAAAAGAAGTTAAGGTGGAATTTGCAGTAATGGAAAAAAAGTAGGCTTCAAGTTGTTCGTTTCAGTTCCATAGGCACTCTGTAGCTAGAATACAGTGGAAAAGAGGCTGCTGTGCTACTTGTTTGTCTTGCAGTTCGCTGACTTGCTCCCCAGCTGAGTCCCCAACTCATTTCTTTCTTATGATTACATGATCAAAACATGAACCATTTCAACAAGTTTAATGTAGTGATACTAGAACATTTGCCACCACAGAGATTAGGTACACTGCATTCTCAGTGAATTTCAAGGATGTCAGAATCATGGACTGTACGACAGCTAAAAATGAAGGGGCTTTTGTGCTTTTCTAAATTATATACATTTCCTCTTGTTTTTCAGTCATAAATTAGTAGAATATAGAATCTTTATAGTTAAGAACATCTAAGAAAACACTCAGCATGAAAGTGTTCTCTTTAAAGGAATAATACAACAGCCTTGTAGGAGTCACTGGCAGAGCTTCAATACAATGGGTGGTCACAGGCATTAACAGCTGAGCTGCAGTCAGGGGATGACAGATACAGTGATCTTTGCAAGGCAGTACACCTTAGAACATGCATATAAGATAAGGTGATATGCTTTTTCATGATGTCTGGCTTAGATCTTTTACATTATGGAAAGCTGAAAAGAATATGGGTATTTAGCACTCCAGATCATTTTTGCATATCTTTGCTTTTGTTAAGAAACAGCAGGAGGGTAAGCAGTCAGAATAAGTCACATCATTCATTGTCTCATTGATCACACAGTGAAAATATTTGATAATAGATGTATGAATGCAACCTAGGGGCAGAAGAAGAATTGCTGAAGAGAAACGCAGCAAGAACAGATATTAAACTTCCATAGCTTGTTCTCTTTTGCATTTCTGAGAGACTTGCAAGTTCAAAAAGTTTGAAATGTGTCTGGTCACACACACCTTTCTTTAAATCCAGAAATTTCATGCTCACTGGGAAGATGCTCCCTGGATCACTTCAATTGTGAACTAAAAACAATATGCCCAAGTGCAGCTTTCTTAGTTCTTATTTTGGAGAATGAAGAAAACAGGGATGAGAGTTGTAGAAAGCATTTTGTCCCTGCCATGCTGTTTTTGGCTTTTGCAGATTCCTGGATATACAGGAACAATCTGCAAAGGCTGTAATTAGTATTCCATTTTTGCAGTATAAACTGTTTCTTTTTAGACTAGAAATAAGTTATTCAGCATCCTGCTGTAGCCACCTTTGCAACATGAAAGGCATTACTAAAGTATCTGCTTCCTCTGAAGAATTGCACAAACTATTCAGGTTGTACTTAGAGTTAAGAAAAACCCACCAATAATAAAAAAAGGACACTTGTAATGGAAATTAGTTAATTTTTTTTCCTCTGCTGAGAAAAGGCTGTTTGAAAACACAGCAATCTCGGGCTGACATTCTTGGCAGAGTTAGGGGTGACTAAAGAAAGCTGGTCTGTATGTCCTGAACTGTTACCGAAGTAATACTGATAGTCTGTTTGAGTGAATGGCTCTTCTAAGAGTCTTGTTAATTAAAAAAAAAAAAAAAAAAAAGAGTTTAACTTTATTTACATAAGATCTTATTACTAGTTTTATATCAAGCAAGAGTGTGGGGAAAGGGATGTTCTGAGCAGGAGAAGGAAGAGAAGAAAGCCTGTTGCACTTAATGACAGCTCCCCGCCTACCATTGCAGGTATCTCTTGTCATGTGCTTCCAAAGGCCCTGACTACGAGCAGGGCTACTGCATACATCTGCTCTGAAAGTAACCACAGATCTCATGGCAGGGGTAAAGGTGCCATTAAGTTTTCCTTCAAATAGGGAAATCTTTTTTTGTAACTTTTGTGTAGAAGTGGCCTATGCAGACTTTATGGCTTTGTCAAGTACAGAAATACAGTGCTGGTCTTACACTCTTGCCACAATTGTTTATGCACAGTGGCAGGCTTCAGTAGTCCCAGTGTTGGGCTAATTTCTGCCAAAATGAAGTCTATCTGATCTGAATGCATACAGTGAAGCCAAATTAGATCCAGTGGGCTTTTCTGCATCTATTTTGGTTGTAACACACTGTAATAGCATTTTATTTTTTTTTTTTGGTCAACCATGTACCAGTATCGAATATTTTGAAAACAGCTATTAGTATAGAAACAACCACATTTGGGTAATTGCAGAAGATCCATGGGTTAGCAGCAAATCCCCCAAAGTAACAAATGAGATAATTAAGGAGGGCAGCCCAGAAAGAAGCTGTAAGGAATGACTTGTCTCTGGGATCATATCTGTCAGGATCTTTGCAAGCTTAGAGGACTTTGGCTGGCTGCCATTTCCCCTCTTCTGCTCTTTGGTTAAATGCTAACACCGCCCAAGAAGGTGTTTGGGTTGTTTCTGCAAAGAGTGTGCTCCTCATGTGTAGGAAAGGGGTCATGCTGAGAGCTGGCCTCAGCCCTGGGATTGGGAGTGCTACCGGTGGGAGTTTTTTGGCAGATGTCCCCTTGCCTTGGTCTGGCCTTTGAGCTCTCAATGCTGCGATATCACAGTTGTGTTGTGACATTATCTGAGAGTAAAGCTGGATTGTGCCAAGAGCTGCAAAAACACATGGTAAAAAAAAAAGCCTCCTCAGGAACTTGATTCTAAATAAGAAAATCTGGTAAAGACTAAGAAAGGATGTGGGGGAGCAAAGGCTCACAAAAGGTCTCACAGCAGGGTCGGTGGCAGAGCTGGTAATTTGAGCTGGTCAGAATAGTCAACCTCTTTCCCAGTGAATGCTCTCCTTGAAGGCAAAAAGTGATATTACAAGAGCTTTCAAGGAGCTTGCTAGAAGCTAAACAGCCTGACTGTTTGCCTCCTTGGCTCTCTGTGGTCTCTCAGCTGTTGGAGAGGTATCCAGATTTTGATTAGGAGCAAAACATTCCAGTCTGCTGCTTCAAACTGTAGCAAAAAGCATATGGCAGGAACACTTTATCAAGCAAATGTCTTCACAGATGTCAAGAATACTCACTGAATACTTGGCATATTGACCGCTGTGTTTAGTAAATAATATATGTTGGCTCTGTAAACGCATATTTTATTATAGATGAAGAAGTATTTTCTGTCATCTTGCTGAGAAGTGACTGGCTGTTGAGCAAGTGAGATTCCATTTTTAGGGGTTTCTGTTGAAAATTGTCAACACAACTGCGAGTTAGCACTAACAAGAAACATCAGAATTAGGCTAACAACACCCAACGACACCAGAGCCGAGGACTTTTCTATGTTACATTCTTTAATGGTAGAGTTAGAAGAACTAAAAAAGCATTCCCAAGTGGCAAAGAAAGGAAATGCAGTAAAATCTAGTAAATGTACCTCAAGGTCCGTGTTAGGAGAGCAGATTTCACTGGCCTGAGATACATCGGCCTGAGTCTCTTCACACAGCTGTGGTTGCCTAAGGACCTTGTTAACTACATTCACTCTTGCTGCTGGGAGAATCCCACTGCTGTGCACACTGCATTCTCGCTCTAAGCAATACACTACTTCCAGTGTTTCTGCCACCTTAGCCCAACTGAATTTACCCCCACTGATATCATTTGAGTTGCAGGAAGACTTGTGTGTGAGCCTGAGCTCTCCACATTCAGCAGCCTTGCTGCAGCCACCTTCCACTGCTTTGTAACAGCAGACATCATCCAGACACTCACCCCACTTGTAGCCCACCTTGTAGGCAGCACTTTTTGCCAATGTTTCACTGCCAATTCCTGACTGACAGCCCACAGAAGCACCTTTTGCAGCCCTGCCAACTGCTATGCTTCAGTTGGTTCAGGAATCAGCTGAAATCTCCCCTACAAGCATAGGGTGCTCCTGGATGGAGTTTGCAACCTATTCTCAGTTTCCCAAAGCTGCTGCAGTAGGTGCATTCCCTTCTGCGCAGCAACTGTGTCCTTTGAGTTTGTAGGGACGCTGTTCTCTGCTGTGTTACCAAAGCCATTAGCTGACTTCCCCGGGTTGTCCTAGGCTAACATCTGCCTATATTTAACAATGTTTAAACTCTATATTTTGCTCAGCTGTATAGAAACACAATACTGTAAAAAAGCACAGTACTATCAAAGGCATATTTCAGATTTTTCTATACTTCTTTTATCTTTCTTTTTGTCTTCTGAAAAAGCCATCAAAGATCAATAGTTATGCTTTAATTTTCAGCTTTTAAGACTGACTAGTTTTGCCAATACAGTGTTTGATAGCTGAGGTATTTCTGCTGAGAAAGTCAGTAAAAATATTCTTTGGTCTGATGTTTCAGGCAAATCTTTCAAGCATTGTGCCATACCGTATGATGGGCTAGAAAATGATTTTGAATTGAAACCATATTCTGAGTGGCAAAAGGTTGGGGCATGGGAGCGTGGGATTTCTTGCCTTTTCTCTTGAATAAACATGGCTTCAAAGTCCGTTCACCACTTGTGTCACTCCATAAAATGGTATGACCGCTTCTCAAGAAGTTTGTACCAGTTTCTGTTGGAGACCAGAAGATCTTGCCTGGTATCTTTGGTTTTTGGAAAACCGAGCAGTAACTTACTTCTTTACTGAAAAAGAAGTCCCTGGGAATTTTTATTTTCTTTCTGGTGCTGATCCTTGTTCCTCATAGTGTTTCGTGGACAGCTGTTCTCAGTGATCTGTTGTACAGACTGCTTGAGCACATACGGGTTAAAATATGGAAGCTGAGATTCACTGTTTTGAGTGTGAGTCTGATGCCAAGTTTATGAGAAGCACCTCTATGCATGGCTGATAGTTCAGAGCTGAGAGCAGAAGATCAATGGATGCAGCTTTGGATGTAGCAGTCCTATGGTTTCCACAAGCTATCAAAGATAGCGTGCCTTACCTGGATTAATGCAATGGCATTTCTAGATGTGAGGCGAACACTTGATTTAATCAAGATTTCTTTCTACTGCATGTATGTTTACCTACTTTGTCACAAAAGAACCACTTTGCGGCAGCATGAGCAAACTGTTGCTAGGTATGTATTTCTAGGAGGAGATTTGCATTTGGTTTAGAGGAAACAATAAACTGCTCCAAATTTAGAGCAGCAGCAAGCAGAAGCTAGTTGCTTGTCTCAAGAACTATCAGGCAGATCTGGTGCTTATCATGCTTGTCTAAGCCAGCATTCTCTGCCCCAGGGGCTGGAAAAACCTCTCATGTGGTTTAAAACTCTGCCCTACATAAGGAATAGATCTTATATATTTCTTATATCTTATATAAAACATGTGTTTTCAGTACCTGCCTCCTTTTCAGTCTCCTGTAAGGATGATTCGCGTTTTCCTGAGTTGCTGTGATTTGACAAACGTTTAGATCTCTGAAGGATGACTGTCTTACTGTCTTTCCTGTAACACTACTGTTGCTTGGGGCTGACCACGGACTATGATCACAAGCTGGGTCAGGTTAATCTGGCTGAGCTCTTCTCAGTATATTGTCTTAATGGCAAGGAGATGGCTTTTTCTTACTGGAACTTTTATTTTGTTCCTTAATTTCTGGGACCTCAGTATCTTGCCCTGATGAGCAAAGCAGTAGCTGCTGCTGCTGACAGGCAGGACTTTCTCGGATTTTAGAAAAGTTCAGTAAACTGCTTAAGCTATGAAGAATTATTTTAAAACCAATGAGTCGGAAAAATTGTCATAAGTACTGTCAGTGTTTGCAGCCACATTTATATGCAGAAGTTATTTTGGGTCACTGTGGTATAAATAACAATGGCATAACTAAAATGTTAACATTTTTTCTGTGCTCTCCAACTGGGTTTCTATCTTGATGGCTGTGCTTCAGATCAGGACAAGTAAAGTTGTAAGGAAAAAGCAGAAAGCTGTGGTTCAAGACTGAGAAATGCAATGCAAATTACTGGGGTGCAGACTAGTGTAGTTTAGCTTTGAACTTTGAGCCCAGACTGAATTAGTTCATGTTGAGCTTCCTACTTAAGTGCTTGATTACCACTCAGGTTTACATCAGATCTGTTAGATGTGGCTAGGCATTTCTAAACTACACTGCAGATAGGACAGCTCTCTTTGCTACCTTTCCCCATCTGAACAGAAACACAAACAGCAGCAGAAAATGCTGATTTGTGGGGCTGCAGTATAAAGTTAGTATGCACAAGAATACTGCATGTTTTTTCAGTTTCTTACTTCTGCACACTTCCCCCATTTAAATAACACTGATTCAGCCTTGGGAACTTGACTATCATATGTCCAGGCCAATTACTGCACTTTTTGAATTGTAATGAAAAGGTGTGATGTTCAAGCTTGTGATCTAAGAATGCTTTAGGATGTTGTTACAGTAAGATCCTGAGTTACTGGATGAGCTGTGTTTTATTGTGATTATTGAAGAGGCTACTAAAACTAGGCAGAAAGAAAAAGCTCTGTTCAGCCTGGCTATGATCTCATTAAATTACCTTTGCAAATTCACAGACCTAGGGGCAGCTGGAGACTGGTTTGAGCCTCTGCAGGCGCTAGAGCAGCCTCAGGGCTGCCCTGCATCCTGCCTGGTGAAGTCAGATCTGCTGTGCATCTGCCACCTGGGACCACCAGAGCATGGTGGTACCTAGCCTTCACTTGGGTGCTAGTCCATGCAGTTCATCCTTACCCTGAGGGAGTGATTGCTTGAATTTCTTTTTTATTGTGTTATTGCAATGAGTAAGCTTAGGACCCAGAGAGTAGGATGTTATTCCAAATATCAGTAGGGGTCAGAAGATAATGCCTAATATTTGTGATGTCCAGATATTCTTAAGCCACACAATATGGTCCAATTAGAATCTGCATTTTGAAGTTTAGTTTGGGTTTTTTTGTTTGTTCTTGTTGGGGTTTTGGTCTTTTTGTTGTTGGTTATGTAAAAATGATTGACCAGTAGGGTTCAATCCATGCCAGTATGCCACAGGTTATGGCCAGTCTAGCTCTTCATAGCGGAATAGATCCTACCGAGAACATCCCATTCTCATGTGTACCTGCTGTCCAGTGCTGCAAAATGAATATGTCCTGCTCTGTATCAAGGGAGGATGTTACCAGCTCTTCAGCCAGCAGCCCAGTTTTTCTAGGGCTTAATTGTCTTGGCTGCCTGGGCAAGCAGTCTGACTGTCAGTCAGCTCAGAGAGAGTGCTTCAACAGGTCTTTGATTTATTTAGCTGTTGGATATATCATGTTCTTCATTTATTACCTATCACATCTTGCTCCTTCTTGGTTTATGAGGAGCTCATTCCGCAGCAGGACCCCAGGCTCTCTGGCAGGAAGATGAAGGTTTTGCTCTATACAGCAGTCAGAAGAGCAGTAGGAGTGTGGCGCATGTTTGGCATTTCTTCCTTTTCCCCCACTGACTGCATATATCTTGAAAATCACTGGGCAAGAGCACAAGAGGCCAGCCAGTTAAGCATCTCAGTGATTTGAAAGGTAGATGGGCGAAACACGAGTACTGATGGCTTAAGTAAATTGTGCCTGTAAACTTCTTGAGGAAGAATAGCACTGTTGGCACAGGTTTAACAATCGACAACAAGTGACAATGCTTACACCTGCACTCTTTGATTTGTGGGCATTTTGGCTACAGTGGAAAATCTCTTTGTGTAATCTCCATGCATGTAAGTGGCTGTGTATAAAGTAAACTAGTAGAGAAGTTGACAGCCAGCATTAGACTCTGTGGGTTGGATTCACCTCTGCCTGCCTGCAAATGCCTTAAGTATGGTTGGAAAGCTACTGAGAGAGCCCCTGTTACCCTGAGAAAGAAGGCACTTCCAGAGCTCAAACTGTTTTACTTTTGCGTGCTAAGTTCTTTTTTAATTTTCTCAAGAAGGAATAAAAGTATATAGATAACTCATTCAGTTGGAGAAACCTGTATTTATACAAATGAGTTGCACCCTGTGTGCTTGCAGCTCCCCTGAAAACAGTGCCAATTACCAGCTCCTGGGGATCTGATCCTTTGTCTGAAGTTTCAGGGAGGAAAAAATACCTGCAAGCATTTAACTCTGAGAAAAATGCTGGACAAAATGAATCATGAAACACTCTCCCTATCACAATTTGTCTAACTAAAAGTAGACTCTTTTGTAATTATTTATTTTTAAGTACGTATGTACACACTCATCCTCTCCCCATCTTCCACCGTTGTTGTCCTATAGATGCAGGCTAAATTAAACTGAGTGGGGATTGATAGTTTTGTCATTGGCACTCTCCAGACTTAACTTCTTGGGATTTGATTTTTTTAAGTGTCTTTAGAAAGTTGGTGCTTTTCAGATAAAGCCAGTCTAACCGGAACTTACCCTTCTTTTCCTCTCAGAAATCTTCTCTCCCATAGAAAACTGTCATGGTTAATGTTCAGAATAGACCATATTTGATCCTGGATTATTGATAAACCAAAGATTTCTAACTGTATGGCCATCTAGAATTGCACCCAAAAGTTTTTCATCTCTGGGAGAGGGAAAACTATAATTCCAGTGAGACAGCACTTTGTTCAAGCTCTAGTAGGTCATGAATTCTGAGAAGGTAAAAGTTATAGCAATATGAGAGATATTTTAAATTTTCTGTACCTCTGAGCACAGTACAGCATGGCTTATTTTAATTAAAGTCTGGTTTACAGTTTGGAGGATAGAAGAAATGGTCCCCATAAAAATTTTTAAGACTCTCTAAAATGTGTCTTGTGTAGAGTTTTTTCCATTCCTGTAAAATAAGTTGCATATGTAGAATATATGGCAATCTCATATAAAAAGGTTTTATTGGCACTTGTTGTAACGACTTTGATAACTTATTCATGAGTTCACTGCTCATGAGTAATGTGGTCATCCAAAATACAGGCCAATAAAACTTTTATCTCATACCATACTGTCATGTCTTCTAAACTTTGTGTGGGTAGATAAGCAGAGGCATAACAGAACATGATGTACATCCTTTAAGGGAAGAATTAAAATAGAATGTAAGTTCAGCTGTGATGAAAAGAGATTACATGAAAAAAAGCTGGTAAAAACCACCAAGACCAAAGTAAACATGTTCTGGTTTTGTCCTGATAAAATTGATACCTCTTTTTAAACTCTCTAGGGTTGTATGTTCTTATGGATCAGAAGCTGCTGCTGGTGATATTTGCTGCTTTTTCTTGCAGGTCTCCCTTTTTTCTGCCCTTTTTTTTTTTTTTTTCCCCCAGTGAATGGCAATGGGACAGCTCTTGTATAACTAGAACTGTATTACACTGCACTTTATTATGGCCTCTGAAGGTGTTCAGGAGGGAACGCTTTCTTGCAGTTGGAGCATAGATTGGATGTAAATCTAAAATCGGGCTGTCTGCACACAGAGAAGGCAATGTTTCAGAAATCTAGTTTGACATAATTCCCTATTTTTAGCTCTGTGGTAAGTATCATATGACTAAGGGCCCTGAGGGTATCTGCTGCTCCCACAAAAGAGGAGGACTTCCACCTTTGGAAGGCAGGCTCATATTTGTTATGCTACTCAAGAAATGCAATGAATTTTTGACAAACATCGCATTTTATTTCCAAGAGAGCCTTTAGGTACCTGAGCTTGGAGATAACATACTGATTACCACTTACTTCATTTCTCTACCACTTTAAATCACTGGCATGAAATTTATTATCTTTGAGCCTGTTTTTCTGTCAGACTACTTATGCCGTGTATATCCCTTTCTAGCAGTAGATGAAGATCTATGCTTATAAATGCTCCACTTTTCCTTTTCCTTTTCCTTTTCCTTTTCCTTTTCCTTTTCCTTTTCCTTTTCCTTTTCTTTTTCCTTCTTTTCCTTTTCCTTTTCCTTCTTTTCCTTTTCCTTTTCATTTTCCTCTTTTTCTTTTTCCTTTTCCTTTTCCTCTTTTTCTTTTTCTTTTTCTTTTTCTTTTTCTTTTTCTTTTTCTTTTTCTTTTTCTTTTTCTTTTTCTTTTTCTTT
>JBCJKH010037777.1:19687-33434 GCA_039877255.1 Loriculus beryllinus | reverse complement strand
CTAACTAGTTAGTATCTCAAGTATGCAAAGCTCACGAACTGGACACAGCGCAGGCAGCAATAATAAGTGACTTAAATATAATGTTTTTCAACAAGTAGTACTAATTTT
Source organism: Loriculus beryllinus (assembly GCA_039877255.1). Taxonomy (NCBI): domain Eukaryota; kingdom Metazoa; phylum Chordata; class Aves; order Psittaciformes; family Psittacidae; genus Loriculus; species Loriculus beryllinus. The sequence goes on along the minus strand of JBCJKH010037777.1, from coordinate 33,326 downwards.
TGTCTGTTTGTCTCAGAAGTTTTAGCACATTTGGATTACATTTGTCCTTCCTTACTCCAAAGCTGTGAGAGCTAGGAACTTGTACTATGAAGCACAAGTTTTCTTTTAATTACATAGCTGGGGGAACTGGACCTTAAAGTTTGTACAATTTGGGAATTACAGTTGACAACTATTACATAGAAGAAGTCTTCATCCAAAACCAGCATCTTGACATGAGAGAACTTGATAATTATTATAAAGCTCATAGTCATGCAAGTAGTAAAGATGGACCCTGAAGAAGGGCCTGACCCATAAAGAAATTATCCCAAGACACGAAAACTATCGGTTTTGGTTTGTCTTTTTTTTTTTTTTTTTTTTAACATACTTGTATTTCATCAGAATAGAAAACTCTGTATTTGCTTTCTCATACTCTCTTATGTTTAACTTTCTCTTACATTTTGTGGCATTTTTGATCTTTTCTACTAGAAGAATAAAGTAGTTTTTCTAACTCCTAAATTAAGGATTTCCATGTGGAGGCAGTTCTGCTGCATTTAGCTGCATAGAAAGGGCTGCTTGCAGAGTGTCATCACACAAGTACTGGTAGTGGCTGGTTTGGTGATCAAGTGAGAGGTACGCTTAAAGGCCTGATAGAGAATTGCCAGTTGCACCCATTGCCATCTGATGCAAATGGGTAATTCCATGTTTAAACAGCCTTCCACTAAAACATCATGGAAGTCTCAGAATATAGAAGGAAATATTTTTAATAGTGTTACACCCCTGTATGATACCTGTTCAACCTACACGCATTGAGTTAGGGAAGCTTTCCACCTCCAGATTTCCTTATTGAGATGGCCACGTTTCTAAACAAAGAGTGTAGTTGTTAGCTATCTCTGCTGAAGTAGTGTGTTCTGGGGTACATTCCATCAGAAATAAAGGAGAGAACCCTTATGAATCTGAAAATCCAAGATAATTTGGCTACCCCAAGCCTCCAGTGCAGTCTCAGTTTCCCCTTATTCTGCTGCTCAGAAAGTGTGATGAGGAATAGATCTGATCAAAGTAAAAATCTTAACAATTGTATACATGCATCTTGTATGCGTAAAGTAGGCCCCATCTGTAGGCAGAATGAACAAATTCAGATTAAAATGCATCCTTGATAACAGCTAAAGGATAATAAAAATATTATTTTACTGTGAAGCTGATTTACTCAGTTTCTGTGAACGGGAGTTTAAATCCATCTGTGTGCTAAGAACACTCTCCTAATGCTATCATGAGTAAAAATACACACTGCTTCCTTAATGAAGAATTCAGGTACTGAATGTCTTTGTAGCAAGCGAATTCAGAGCAGTTTTGGACAGCAGGTGGAATTCCATCTATTTATTTCAGTCTGAAGCTGAGCTGGTTATCTTGATGGTCAGTGGAATTAGAGATGCGTAATCAGTTGTTGCCAACAGCAGTGGGATCCCTCTTCATGTAAGGTACTAACAAATTGACACATTGACATTGCAATTTAGAAAACTTATTTATAATATTATTTATGAGGACAATAAAAATTATCTAAGAATGCATTTCCTCTTTCATCCGTACTGTGAAGTGGCCCAAAAGCACATGCTTTTAGGAGCCTTACTCATTTATCTTGTTGTAAAACGCAGATGTAGTGTTGTTGTAAACAACTTATGCTTCCCTCTAAACGAATACACATTTGAAATATCATTTAAAGTGTTCAGAAATTACTGGGTGCCTTCCCTCGTTGCATGTACCCTAGCACCTTTATATTGTAATCATCCCTACTGATAGTCTTATGACAAGGTTATATATATTACATCTAACCTCCTTAATTGCTATTAGGAAAAAACATACAGAACTAAACCTGCTGATGTAACAGCAAGACATATTGCTGGTTAGAAAAATATACCATAGTGATTAAATACAAAGTTAATAGGAAAAATATTGGCCAAGAAAGGAAAGCCCTGTTTCAGCTAGGTTTATGTAAATCAGTGCCTAATCTGAAGTTATTTAGTTTCTCAAAGTACGTCTATTTCATTACTAACTTCTACACTTGGAAGTCCTGCTAGGAGCAAAAAAGCATTACACCTTATGCATTAAACTAAGATTTTGTTAAACTAATCAAAATGTAGCATGAAGTTACTACTTGTGCAGTTAACTGATGAAACATTAATTAATATTTAAGATTAATATGCATAAACTTCCTATGCCTTTTCTTTGTGCTTCTTCCCCCAATATCCTTTTGGGTCTCAAGATCAAAGGTACTAGTCTTCCTCAAGCAGAAGAGGCAAAAGGTTATGAGAAGACACTACCATCACAAGCCCCATCTGATGATCATATAGCATTTAATTGCAGCTATGAAAGAGGTAGAGGTGTGCATTTTCCTTATTCTTGAGAGCCACTGAAGGCTGTTTTTTGGGGTTTTTTTTATGTTTCGTTACTAGTCTGCTGAAGCTTGAAGTTACACAGTAGCCTCCTTAAGCCTAAATTAACACAAAAGGTGTAAGGGTCCTGAGTGTCTTAAGTGAACTTCATTACCCTGACTAGCTTTTATTTGGGACAGTTCTACATCTTCTTTTTTAGTTGCAAGAGTTCTATTTAAGATCAGGTCTGGACATTTATTTCTTTCTAAAGGTACATTTCAGATGATGTTTTCAGTTCTGTCTTTAGACCCAGTTTAACACTGATCTGTGCTGTAGCTGTGTTTCCAAGCTCTGTTTCTGGCCGTTTCCTGTTGCACCAGAGGCCTTGGATGGGCTCTGGACCCAACTCATCACTTTGCCATGTCTGCCACTGTTGGTGGCACTTGTTATCAACATTCAGGTCTGCCCACCCTACCTAGATGGTGTATTACTACACTTTCCTGCATGTTTGGTTCCCCCACTTTTATATTGCCATATAAGAATTTTGGGTCATGACTGCATTCTTTGCTTATAAAACATTGGATCTTGGTTCTTCTAGTTTATCTGGACTTCACAGTATTTAAGATTTAGGACCAGTGGTGATTTAGGTGTCCAAATAATTGAAACTGAATAGATTAATAATACATCTCCTATAATTGTCCCTTAGCAACTCTCCATAATAGTATTTTACTAGCTTCTGAAATAGTCAACTTTATGCATCATAATAAAAATTTCATGTTATTAGAGAGGAATGGCATATTACATAGTTAAATGTGCTGATTGAACAAGAGGGACTTGCTGTGGATAAATAATACATTACTCGCTGTAAAAAAACAATTACTTGCGTCACCATATTACAGCCTTACTTGTATGAAAGTTCACAGCTTTCTTCTTCAAAATACATTGCATCTCTTGGAGCACATGGATCAAGAGTTGTTATGACCTTCATTATTTGCCCTGCTCTCCTGAGGAACACCTACAGGTCTCTTAAATATCAAGATGAGGCACAGTTATAGTCCATTACTGTGTCATATACATGCCAAACCTTGCTTTTGGCTGCAGTGTTATTTCAACTACAAATGGTGGCTGTGGTTGCTATTTCAACAGTGAAGAGCTGATAAAGTAATCTCATATAGCATATATCCTGAGCACTAGAAGTAGAGAAGGGGAAGTCTGGTAAGAAAGTAAAACTATACTGACAAACTGTACATACAGAATATGTACTCTTCATTTGGTACCTATATGTTAGTGGAAATAATATGACAATTAGTAGTGGAAGGATTCCAAAACCTGAGGTTTGGAGAGAACTGTGGAGGCTTTGTTATAGCTCATAACAGTGCTAAACAAAGTTTGGGCTTCTCTTAAAGGCAACAGTAAACAACTAATTTAATGCTAGTTAAACTCATGCCAGAAAACTTTTAAGCCTTGTATCCAGTTATAGAATCATAAAATAATTAGGGTTGGAAAGGACCTTAAGATCGTCTAGTTCTAATTCCCCTGCCATGGGCTCGGACACCTCACACTAAACCATGCCGCCCAAGATTATGTTCAACTTGGCCTTGAACATTACCAGGGATGGAGCATTTACCACTTTGGGCAACCTGTTCCAGTGCCTCAGCACCCTACAGTAAAGAATTTTTCCCTTGTATCTAATCTAAACTCCCCTGTTTAAGTTCGAACCCATCACCCCTTGACATTTACATAAAGATTTAAAGTCTGACATTCTTATGTTTCCCTAGCCCCATACTTTGGCCAAAAAATGGCCAGTGGCTGAATACTTTCCTTTGTCCATATAAAATAACAGTACTTTATCATTTTTCTTATCTTGACCCTTTTTATATAAGACATGTCTTTCCAATTTCTCAACATCCTCCCTAAGTGGCTTTCTGGAGGAATGTTATTCCTGGGATGATTTCTCTCATCCTTTCTCTTTTCCTTAGGCCTATTTTTCTTATTCTCCTTTCTGCTTCCTGAGACTTCCTTTCAACAAGTCCTTACACTTTGTTCTTCTCCAGCTGTATCCCTCACGGAATAACATAAATGCGAGTCCGGACTCCACACGCTCTTTTTACTTACTTGTACATCTCAGACACACACTCAAGTCTCTCAGAATGTCCCAGCTGTCAAGTTAATGCTTCAAGTCCAATTTCTTACCTTGGCCCATGCAGGGAGTTGCCTGGTTGCTGCAGTGGTGCCTACTTTTTTCTCTCTTTTTCCCCTCTGGTTCACTTGGTCTACCTTACAGAAATTACCTTATCAGCAATAAGCAGTTAGTACAGAGGTGAGAATTAATCCTGCAGTAAGCCACCATCTTCCTTGATGTTTTTTTCATCTGCCATGAACTTTAAACTGTCCCTTGTTGAACTGTTTTCAGCAGACATACCTGTTTTAAATACAGCAGTGAATCTAAGTCATAGCATACAATGACAGAAGTAGAAGTAAAATACCTGAATGCAGACGCAGTTGTCAACTATTTCCTGTTTAATGTGCTAAGATGATGGACAATTACTCTCTATAGCTAATAGTAATTTAGGACACCCCTTCCCTCCCCCCCCAGTACTTGAACAAATGAATACTGTATTAATGGCAAGTGTAGAACAACCTCCTCTCACTGTTCCTGGAGAGCTGCTATGGTGATTGTGTATTTTGTTTAGAAGTGGATGAGGAACACCATGCAGGAACCATAGAAAGGAAGAAACTTCACAGGGGCGTTACAGTGTATGTGACCAGTTACATCACGGGTGGAGTAAGTGTTGCACAGAAGCATTAAGGGGTTGGTTGTTCAATAATGTGAGAAAATAAGCAGAGAGAGAGTAATACCTGAGAATTATCTGGGATGAAAACTTTAATGCGAGACTGACTTGTAAGGCAAGAAAAAATACTATAGAAATAAAAGCATTTATTTCATTGGTGTCTGTTGGCTTTTCTACAGGTACTGGAATATAGATTGCTGGTCTCACTGTGTATGCTTTGCTGAAGATTTAATGTCAACAAATAGGCAGGATTCCATCATTTTCAGGAAATGAGAATGTTGGCTTCTCCAAAAGTATTTTTTCTTTGTTGGTTACAAACAGTTTTCTTCTTCAGTTTACAAGCTATGGGACTAGGTTATATGCTGTTCAGAATATAGTGTTTTGAATAACTTGAGGCTTAGCTGCTCTTCTCTGCCAGAACTCAAGATCGAACATTCTGCCCTGATTTAGAGTTAGGCAGACAACAGATACACCACTGTACCTGGCTAGCTAAAGAATAATGTGACTTTATAAATGCCCTGGTGAAAACTCGGGATATTAGTCATTTCTTTCTGGAAAACATAAAGATAAGGTTGAACTGTTTTTATACTTTCCCAAAACAACCACTGAGAATTTAAGGAAATTGCTAGGGTTTTCTGCTTCGAAAGTACTTGAACTGCAAAGAGTGAAGGCCAGTTTAAATATAAATGTAGCACACATACTGTGGTGAGCACTGGAGAAGCTTTGTGGGAATATGGATCCTTTGTAGGCGTCAATTAAAAATACAGAAGAAATGTAGTTTCTTGAATCATAAATAATTTGTATATTAAATGGGACCTTACTATTAGTGTTCTGAGAAGTTTGGAGTCAGAGTTGTGGAATTCAACTACTGTGGGTTTTAATTACTTGAAAATATTGCCAAATAAAAGTATTAACTTCGGTTTAACCTGTTAGCAAATTCTGATGAGCTTTGGTTGCTGCCTGTGCTTGTGACAGCTGATGAAGCATGCATTGTTTTCATGCATATTGTGAAGAGAGTTCTCTAGTACCTGCAAAGCGTGATGGTCATCATTTAGCTATCTGCTAAGGACAGCTTGTAATCATTTTCTTGCTTGAACCACTGCAAACAGTCCCTCTCCATGTGACATTGTTGCTATAGTGCTTGACATCACAGCTGCTATGTTGGACCCAGATATGGTCAATCCCAGCTTTGAGCTGGGAGGAAGCTGATAAACTGTCAAGGACTTACTGCTTTATTTTTTATAAACAAGAATGAGGACCCGTTTCTCATGACTTTCTGATCTGTGTTGTTTGACTAGTATACCAAGTAATTAGCCTGTATTTTCTATTGCACTCTCTTGTTTTGGGAAGCGTCCTTTAGAAGCAAGTCATCTCCCACCTTTTTTTTGTGCACTTTATTGCATGCCTTTCTAACAGGAACCCCTTCCCAAGCATTCTTCCTCTAAACATCAATGTTTATTCTCTTGCATGTTTGTGTCCCAGAATGTGTTTTCAGGTATGACCTGATACTATCCCATGTAATTTGTAACAAGAATTATACACAATGTGGCAGTTCTACTTATACTGCTACAAACATTATTGGGTATATATGATTCATTTAAACCATTTATCTCTGTTAATTATGTTCTTAGGATATGCATCATTGAGAACACTTAAAGAATTAGCTTGCCGTTTTACCAATTAAAAACTAGGGAAGCCTAAGCACAAACACCTTGACTGTATAGATTTTTCAAATACCATGTTAATGGTGATAAAAGACAGTCTGAGGTGACAGACTCATTTGAGGCTACAAGCTAATTAGTGAGGTCCTGGTTAGAACCACCTAATGACTTGATAAAGCTGTCTTGTGAAGAATCGATCTCTCTAACTTCCCTTGAAACTTTGCAAGTTGCTCTCATTAAGTGCTGCTAACATCCCTGAAGCTAAACATCAGAATCCCTGGACTGCAATGAGACCACCTACTGCAAAGTAAATTTTGTTGAACGCTGGTATTATTGGGGAACCTCAAACATGGGGGAAGGGGGGCTGAGAAGTGATGCTTAGTTACATCCCCACACATCAAGAGTGTATATAGTACTCTGCAGGGGAAGAAAATTGACTAGAACACTAGTTAGGAAGTAATTGGGGTAATTCACCACTGTTACACTGCTATTGATTTATCATTGATATTCTGTTGTGGTTTGTATTTAGATTCCTATTCTTTGTTCTTTTTACCTGTTTCTGAGATGAATAGTTGAATGTGTACGACAGGCTTTTCTACTGCTTTCCACTGTGGGTTTATTTCTCTCCAGTTCCAGGACCAAAATATAGACTTCTTGCAAAAGTGTAAACTCAGAGTTATTCTGGGATGTAGTTAACACTTCTGCACATCTACAGAAGGAACACATTTTTCTTAGATGGCTCATTTAGTTATTTTTATTATTTTTGAGTTTCCTGCCTATATTTTTGTAAAAAAATTAAACAATACCAAGTGAAAGAAGTGGATGCTTTCATAATGTGGGTTTGTTTTTTTTTTATATTTTGAAGGCATTAAGTTGAATTACTTTTCTTCAGCGTCACTCCTTTCCTTTGAACCTGCGAGACATCACTTGATTCTCCTTGCCCTGGAAGATGTCCTAATCAGTAAGCTGAAAGAATTCTATTGGTGGCTCATAAAATAATGAAATAAATACATGAAATGGGAAAGTCTTGAAGTTCCTACCTTGCCACCCCCCTACCCCACTGCTGATGACACAGAATTATGCTAGATAGTAAGCCCCAGGTCAAATACTTAAGGTGACCAGAAAAGAGGATACAACCCTTCCTCTTTTAGTGCTGGATCATCTTTACGAAAAGTTGTATCTAGAGGTGCTGATGGCTCCACTGCAGCTCGTCTATGACAGTTTAATATTCTTAAAAAAAAGATTGCCCAACTTTTACTGCAAAAAGTTTATCGTGATTCTTTTAGGTGAATTAAAATAATACATTAAAAAACATGGTCTTTTTATTTAAAAAAGATAAGAAACAACCTTGAAGTATTTTTTTTCTATTAATTTTTGGCCACTAAAGAAAACAGAAGTGCCTTAGTTCTGAATATTATTATGTTACACTAATGGCTCTGTTCGAACTCACCCTCTGGACAAATGCAGATTGTTAACCTTTAGAGATTTTAGATATGCTTTCAAAAGAAAGGCAAATCCATACTATATTATCGCAAGTATTTTCTGTGTAGATTAAGGTATATAGTGCAATCCTGGAATATAATACATATTTTCAGTGTTCTGTACCTTCCCCAGATCTCAGCCCTCTCACCAGTGATTGGCTTCCAGAAAACTATTACCCTGAAGGTGCTTACTTTCTCCTGTATTATCTTGGTTTAGCTTTTTTTGGTATGTTGGGGTTTGTCAACAAATAGGGATGACTTAATTGGGAGGAAGGCAGAGAACAGGCAATGACCTTCCTCCTGGTATTGCTTAATACAAAATACAGCTCTCACTTTACATGATGTGCTTCTGTTAAGCAGTTGTGTAGCTGCTTCTTCACCAAACTCAGATTTAGGCTGACTGTATAGCCTAATATATAACAGTATTGGCAAATGCAACAATTTCTCTGCAGAAGAAAAAGGGGACTTCAGTAATCTGATATGTCAGCTCTTGGCACAATACTCGCGGCAGAGGTATTGTCCATCTTAAGAACGGGCTGAATGTGTTTTCACTTGGGACCTTATTGTTTTATACTGGGGGCATGGCACGTGAACATGAAATGGGTCTGTGATGCTGCTAGCACACAGTACAAATAGAGGCAGTACTTGAAATGTGTGCAGGAGTGTCTGCTGCAGAGCTTCATTCTGCAGTGCCTGTAGAGGTTGTTCAGCTAACTACAACTAAGCAGTTATATCTTTGGCATTATGCTGTGCAATGCAGAAAAACTGAGATGTGGGAAGCAGTATGGCTGCATGGTATTGCTCTGTGCCTGAGATATTTCCACGGAAACATTTAGCCCCATAAAAATGCTCTATAGATGACACCATATTCTGGAATGTGAGCTAATTGGAAAATAATTTGAAAAATTGTCATAAATTGCACAATACAGACTGCAGAGGTAATCTGTATGCATAATGAGGTTATGAGGCTTTGATATTTAGATTATTTTTCTTTAAACCAAAAAAGATCGTTCACCCACAAAAGAATCTAGCAAAGCTTGTTTAAAAAACACAGTATGTTTAAAGACATATCCCATATAAAAGCAGTCATATCTTGTTTTCCAGTTTTGATCACAGTTAATTATCTGTTTATTTATCTCAAGTATGCTCTCATAAAAAAATGCCCACAATTGTTGATACAGTTCACTGAACAGCATACATCTTTAAGGAAGTTACATTTATTTTCATTTCAAGTGCCTAGATTGTTTTTCAAGCAAATTCTAAATGAAGTCTTTGTGAATAGTATTAAGAAAGTGTCGACATGCAGTAAAGAATACTAAAGAGCTTGTTCAATTACTATGTCTGGGTATGTAATTTGTCTTTAGATTTGTGCTACTTTGAAAATCAAAGCAAAGAGAAAACAGAAAGGATCAAAAACTTCAGGAAGCTCTGTGCAAAATGCATACTGAGGGAAACCCGGAACTGTCTGAGGAATAAGTCTTAAACCATAAAGTGCAGTCAAATCTTTTCTGAATACCTCAGATTGAGAAGAGCTGACAAGAGTGTGTGAAGATAACTGATGAAAGCATAAAAAGAGGACTTAAGAGGGTGAAACCACAGCAAAGGAATTACATGGGTTTTTTCTTGCATTGTTATTCACCATTATGGAGTTTAGGGACTTCACACATAGAAGGCTTAGGTTTACTCTGTCAGGGAAACTGTTAAGCTGTTTGGTGGAAAAGGTTTATGAAACATTGTAGGGAAAATTAACAGGAAGAAATTGTGATGACCAGATGATATTCATCAGAGTTCTAAAATTAAATTGCTTACCACAATCCATAGTTTGGGTATCTCCAACTTAAAGTTGTGGTGGTATTACAGGCAGGAATTAGCCTTTTTAAAGGCTTCAAAGGTGTTCTAGGTGACTGCAGACCTATTAACTATGTTATCTATGCAGGGTTAATTAATGCAATTTTTTTTAAAAAAAGTTATATTAGTAAATACAGATTAATAAAGTACACCAGAGTGATTGCAGTTTTATAAAGAGAAACTTCCTGCCTCATGTCCAAAAAACAATTAGGCATGTAAAATGAACTTATGGATATAATTTTGCTCCTTAAAATCTGAGACACAAATTACTGGGAACTACAGAGTATTTTGGAGATTAATCATTAAATGTGTGTGCTGCTGTCAGTGTTTCCTAGCCATCCCCTGATGGACATGGTAAGAGGGGAAAGTTTGAAATATGCAAGCATTTCACCAGATGTGAAAATTGATGTTGCAAAAGGAACTGAGTATATATTAATAACAACTAATGGTCTTTATATAACTTATGTTTTGTGGGTGAAACATTGCTATGGAAATGGATTACAGATATTGGCAAATAGTTTGATACTGGCTGTTAGAAATAAGCTACTGTGTAAGGTATTTTCATGGGGAATTTAATCAGTAATGAGAGCTACAGAACTGCTGGGTTTTATACATACCAGTCTGGAATGATACAGAATTTATACCAAACATTTACTGTGACTTGTAAAATATAAATTGTAGCTCCTGAACTGCATTAGAACAGTGAATTGTAAGTTACTTGGAAAGTTTTATCTGATACAAGCATATGCCTATATCTTTCAAATATAATCAGCTGAATTTTAAACAAATTTCTGAAAGTTGGTTTTTTTTTTTTTTGGTGGGGAGGCCTGTTTTCAAGGAAGGGACTGTCCTCATAGCAATATTTCTGTGCATTCCTGTTCCAGTCAGACGTGTTTCTAATTTTCCTTTACACTGTGTAAAATGGACCTATGAGAGTGTTAGTATGAGAAATTCACACTGCTAAAGTCACTACTGTGACTTTATAGTTGGCAGCATGGAAAAGTAATGCAATGATGGAGTTCAGATAATGGGAGTCCATCTGTGGAGAACTGCAACCTAATCTTTGTGCCTAAGAACTTCTATATTTAGTCCTTTGTGTTTGCTCAGTTTCTTATACTTGAACTAACCAGGTATATCTTTCTCAAAAGTAATGTTGCCATTTTCCCATCTTGATTGGTAATAATTATTTTAATATTTATTTTTTTTAGCACTTCATAAATAGTCTTGTGTCAGCTATTCAGGATTTCGCCAAGGATCAGTATCAGGTTGACAAGCTGTTACTACACATATTTCTCTGTCTGCTCTCTAATAGGTGGGCAAAATTTTAGGTCTCTTCCACTGGGCTTAGAATATGGTTACTGTGCCATGTGCTGTTGAACTTCAGCATTTCTACTCCAGCCTCTCTCTGGATGCAGGCTGTTTGGATGCAAGCAGTCTGGGAGCAATTTCCCAGCATCTGAGATTCAGCTGCATATTCATTCTGTGATATGACAATACTGCCTCTTTCCAACTTTAGAGTAAACAGATAACATATCTGTTACCTAGCTTGGCATGAAAGATACTTCGTGCTGATTGCTTAAGGAGTTAGAAATAAAAGTAAATGTGAGACACTATGCCTTTTCATTTATTAACTTTGATAACTTATTTCTAAAGTGTCTTTTTCTTTTTTACCTCCCTTCTTCTTCCCCTTTCCCTCCCCCCCAGTTTATAACTTTTTGTTTTTCACTGTACTGTCATTTCATATGTGTTGTGGGATTTTATTACAGTGCCATTTGTCCCCCCATAAGAAGCATCCTGATTTTTGTCTTATCCATGAACCTTATTCAGTCATAGGATTGTGATTTCTAAAGCATTTAGTCAAGTAACGTTAAACAGCTTACAACTATTATGCAGTTTCATTAACATTTCAACAATTGATTTGACCCATTTGTCTCCAGATTCATGAATATAGTTTGAATGTCTTTCAATTTGTGAATGAAAAAAAGAATGAGGTATTTGCAAAACATATTTTTACAAAAAATAAAGAATCTGGCAACAACATTTGGTTTTCATCATTTACTTAAATGGAGTCTGCAATAACGGTGGATGCTTCTCATAAATTTTGCAAAATTTAGGCCTAAGTTTAAGTTCATGCAAATACTCCAAAGTGCATATATAAACTGTAGTTATTCAGAGAAGGAAATATTTTGGTTGAAAGAGATTAATACTTGGCTTCTAAGCCTTTGAAGAGGAAAATATGTAAAACTTGCCTCGCAGTTGGGCAATGCTAAAAGTATGCAGAACTGCCCAGTGAGATGTGCACATACGCTCTGCCACCAGTGCCTTTCTCCTTACTGTGGCTGCAAATCTGGCTGCAGACCGTGGGAAGCTTTGTATGATTGAATTTGGAATCAAATGGAAGCTGATGATACGGTATTTTGCTAGTGTCTGCTCTTCGGTTGCACATGTGTGTTGACTCTTGAATGAAAGATGCTAGCACATAGTATGTGGAGATACTCAGAATTTTCAATAGAATAAGCTGTTCCTGGAAAGTAACTCTTATTTCCAGCATCATCACTGTAAGAGAGTTTCCAAGTACAAGGCAGTACTTGTCACAGCCAGTATGCACAGAAAACTGCATGGCACAGCATTTTCTTGAGAATAAAATATGTGTTTATATTCCAAGAGAACCTGCAAGGCAATATGCAACAGCATCATATGCAATGTAATGAATTAGTCCTGTGAAAGTATTAATCATACTCTGTTCACCACTTGCTCCTCTATTAATCCATTTCTTCCAGAAGTTTAACATTACAAATTCCTCAGACGTTTTATACACCTACCACTGTTTCCTTTAACCTTAGGCTTCTTCAAGTTTCCTTTCCTTTCAGAATATCTTTCCACCCTGCCCAAGGAGTGAAAGACAGCAAGATTCATATGAGAGATTCTAATTTTAGGGAGTCAGTTCTGGTATTATAAACCCAGTATTATTTCATGCTTAGCAATGCACAGCTGTAATAGTGAAGCTTTAAGTTTTTTATTAACTGAAAAAAAAAAAAAAACCAAAGCAAGGTTTATTTTATGGATGAATGAGTAGAGCACAAAGCTGTGACAACCTCAGTACTTTGCAAGAATCTGAATGTGAGTCAGGAGCTGGAAATAGGTGTCTAGGCAAAAATAATACCAGATGATATCTACAGTAGTTTGCTGACCTTTTGAGAAATGGAATATATACCTGAATGAATTTGCTTTGTTTTATAAATTCATGAGACCTTCTTTCAGGAAAATATTTACATCTCAAAAGGCTGGTATTGAAACATAGCGGAAATGAAACTTTAGGGTCTGATGCCTCTGGAAGGTGATCTGGGTTTTACTGGTGTTACTGTGGTGGTTTTGTTTCTTTTTGGCAGTGTTTGCGCATGGGAAAACGAAAGCACTTTTGTAAGTTGAATATAGTAACAGAGTTACAGAATCATAGAATGGGCACAATAAGATCAGATTGGAAAGAGGCCTCAGGAGGTCTCTAATCCAAC
>JBCJKH010037777.1:0-19587 GCA_039877255.1 Loriculus beryllinus | reverse complement strand
AACATCTTTGTCGCTGACATGGACAGTGGGATTGAGTGCGCCCTCAGCAAGTTTGCTGATGACACCAAGCTGTGTGGCTCAGTTGATATTCTGGAGGGAAGGAATGCCTTCCCAAGGGACCTTGACACGCTTGTGAGGTGGGCTGATGCCAACCTTAGGAAGTTTAACCGTGACAAGTGGAAGGTCCCACAGCTGGGTCAGAGCAATCCCAGGCACAGCTACAGGATTTGTTCTCATTACAGGCCTCATGCTTACGTAACACGCTTGTTTTTCTTATTCTTTGTTACTGAAATAAAAACAGAAGTGCAAAATGTAGAAATTTGGTGCTGTTAAAGATGTAGAGAAGAAGAGAGCGGCTGTGCTGCACTTATACCTGTGCTAAGAGGAAGTATAGAACTTTGTGCTATGACACAAGCAATAAAATGTCACCTCCTTGAAATATCATGTTGTTAGTGGCAATTAAATGCTAAATTTGCTTGAGTTTTCATATACATTCCTTATAGAACTTCTTCATGTAACTTCAGGACTAATTCCCATAAGATTTTGCTAACAGCATTACAAATTAATTGAAAGTACTCTCACAAAGGAATATTAAAACCACATAGCTGAAAGCAAGAAGTCCAATGTTCTGCTTAAATTTCCTGTCCAGAAGTGTGTGAATTTGCCATATACAGAACATCATAGAGTCAAACATGTCCAGGAAACATGAGGCATTCTCTACATGTACTGTACTATGTTTTAAAATCTGCAGGAACTCCAGCATGTCCAAACATTCTGATGTGAAACATGTTCTGTAGATCAGGATAAGATCTATAAGACTGGACATTTTGATCCTATGATGATGGTCATGGTGGATGTATCTGATCTACAGACATTATGGTCAGAGCTCCAGATGTGCTGAGAGACGTCTAGAAATCCCAGAAAAATACTGAGCAAATATTTTTCTCTAATAACATTTCCAGAAACAAAGAAGGATTTTTCTTGAAAAACTCAAATTCACATTGACTTGGTCAGACTGGATAACCTGCTCTCTACACTTCCAGTCATCTGCAGTTTCTCTAAACCATAGTCCTCCAAATCATACTTTCCTGTTTGCACTGCCTTTTAATGAAATTCAGCAGGTATAAAAATAATCATTAAAACAGTTATCTTGACATGACCTCCACTTCTGATATTTTATGTATTTATGCAGCTCTCATGAAATTGTTGATACATGATGCTTCAGGAAGGATTAAAGGAGTGTAACCTAAATAATATTACTCAACATTTTTTATAGCTTTAAAATCAACACAGCTAAAACAAATTTTCATTGTATGATTATAGATTTGACTTAGGAAGGATTTGATGGAATATATTTAGACTGCTAGAAGTTGAAGTAGAAAATTTGAGGCTATATTCTAGAGACTAAGGGTGTTATTCATACATCAAGGAGTATGTTTTGGACGTGACTGACTCAGAAAGAGAATTAGCCTCATCATGGTGAATAACAAGCTGGAAATGATCTCACAATGCACTGTGATGTCAAGACAGCTGGTATCAATCTCTAATCTAAGTCTAGGTAGTAACAGAATCAGTCCATAAGTACCTACACAGTGATTTCTGTGAGTATATGGTTTTTAATCTTGCAAACAAAGGCATAAAAATGTCCAGTGACTGTCAGCTAAAACTAAAAAAATTCAGGATGAAATAAGGTATAAACACTGTTCCGGAAATGAAATCTATTTTCACATCTGGCAAGGTAAATTGAGCTCTTATCTGACTCAAGTTTGGACGTCACACAGAGCTTGGCAGTCTATTCAATGATATCGCTCAGCAGAAGTTAGGGCCCATCCAGAAAATACTGAGTTGTTTTTATGAAAATCCAGATTAATGAAAGAAAATGTTATGAAGAATATATTATGACAAAAATATGGTGATATATCTTCAAACATACCAAAGTAATACTTTATTATACAGATGAGTTAGGATGAGACAGTTATTAATCATAACTGTCTTGACAGACAATTATGTCTTGAAAGACAATGATAATTTACTCTTTGTTCAATTAAATTTTGTAGCTATAACTGAAAATGCTGAAAGAGTTTACCATAATTTCATCACAGACCGATCTGACTAACAACTTGTGCCACCATCTGGCTATAAACCCCACTCCCAGCAACAAAGATTGGGGAAAACATTTTAGTTGACTTTGAAGCCATTGTGGAAGCTGTATTGAAGCTGCACTGTTGTCCAGAGCCCAGTGCTGACTCTCCTGGGGTGAATGGCACATTTACCTAGCACGGCCTGTGCCGACTCACTTGACTGGTGAGTCCATATGTGTGTGTGTGTGTGCGTGTGTGTGTGTGTTTGTTTGTATCCAGGCAGTTTTTTCTGACACAGCTCATCCCTTGTTCAGGCCACTTAAATTGAGATTAACATAGTGTTAGACTGGTGTTCCCTCCTGTGACAATAACAGGTAAGAAAACTCAGTTCCAAGCACAAAAAGTCATCTATAGGGAAATATATGCATTGCATCATATCATACATATCAGAATTAACATCACAATATTCATTAGCTGGGGGCACAAAACACTTCACACCTGAGTTTTTTCTTCCACATGGTGTGAAACCCAAAGCACTGGTCATAGGATGGAGCAGCAGAAACAGGCAGGTAACAGAGCAGAGCAGGGGCAGGCTCCCAGCACAGCCAAGCCTGTTCAACAAGGAACAGCTGCTAGTGAATGCATTCTGCTGGGACAGGCTGGGAAAGAGTGATGAAATCAATGACTTCGACTAAACACAATACTTCACAACTGTGAGAACTATTTTGAATGGTGCTATAACAGGTATGTTAGACAAATATTCAAACAAAATGTGTGCATAGACTCTGTGCATTTACAAAACCCAAACAAGAATATAGCTTTGCCATGTGTTAGTTTATGTTCAAAGTCTGGAAACAATTGCCTTTTGGAATTACCAGAATATGTAAAAAGGGAATATGTATTTATGGCTGGTAACGTTTAGGCATTACAACAATGAATAGTGAAGAATAAGAGTTTCAAGCACTTGCATGATATGGGAAATACAATTTATTTTTCTGCAAATTAGAAGTCATGATTCAAGACCCTTGGAAGTCAACGCACAGATTCCAACTCATCACTTATCAAAATGAACTGAGTTGATTTTGTAGTACAAGTAGGAAGTATGTGTAGTATGAGTACCACAAGCCTATAGAGCCATTACTAAAATTAGTACTCAGATAGATTTTCAAAGGCATGAACACATATGGACCAGGGCCAGGATCCAGATGGTATTGAGAGAGATACTACAGCTATGACTTTCAGCAACCAGCTTCCTTCTAGTTCCACATCCAGTAAGGGCCACAAGTCTCATGCCTCTCTAGAGCTATTATAAGCCTAGATTTCCTATAGCTGGTGGAGCAGAAAGAGCTGTGTATTAAAATTATCTCTATATGACGATCTTTTTCATTAAAAACGATGACATGATTTCAAAGGTAAAAAAACTCAATATGCAGTATGTTCCTAATGAAGAAAAGGGTTTTTCTGAAAAACAGCATCTCCAAAAGTCTTGAAGAAAAGTAATTCAGCAGAAGCTTTAAAGTTACTACTGTTTTGAAAATAGCTAATGTGATCCTGGGTTAAAATTTAATAGGAGATCAGTAAGTAGAAGAAGTTAAATTACTTTCTATCTATACTTAGCAGACCTAGCATTTAAAAAACTTTGAAAAAGTTGGAGAGGTGCAAAAAGAGTCATAAGTCATTTGATCACTAAAGAAAATACTTTGTATAAAAGCCTCCAGTTTATTTATTTTTTTTAAAAAAGTCTGAAACATGAAATTTTTAACAGAACCTTAATAACCCTATGAGGAGAGACCATGCAGCAGAGAAAACCAGCAAGAAGTAACGAGAGAAACCTGAAGCCAGAGAACTTGCATTCAAAACAAGGCACAGTACCATTACCAGCTGGAGCTGACTAGCCATGAAGTTATGGATATTTCCTTTCCACTGTCTCCAAGTCATGACTAATTCCCAGCCGGGAGACACAATCATGTTACAAAGGAGGTATTAAATGGAATTAAAGCTAAAGTGACATCTCACTCTCATTTAAAGACAGGGGAAGAACTAGTGGCACATATGTCAGAATGTGGCATCAGCCACAGAGTGTAGAAACACAAAGGGCAGCACCATCCAAAGATTAGTATAGACAAGTGGCTTAATCTAGTCACACATAGGGTCCTCACTATTTTCTTATTTGATGTTCAGCTATGGAAAGATTAGAAAACCTTGCTCAAACTTTGTTTTACCATAAATTATGGAATTTATCATAAATCATAGGATCTATTACAAGGGTAACTGTACAAACATGAATGCTGTGCCAGATATGGGAAATCAGACCAGACTGTCTAATGCTTATTAATTGTCTCAAACCTTATATAATTAAGTAATTAGGCTGTGTATAATAAACTCCTCTCACTCAGAATACAAAAAGCCACTTTCTTTAGATGTGGAAGAGACATCAAGATGAAATAGAACTCTTAGGAAGACTTTATGTTTGAGAAAAGCATTAAAACTGACTCAGCACTTCTTAAAAAAAAAAACCAAACAAAACCAGAAAAAGTGAAATAAATGCTACATCCACTTAAAATTATAAATTATAGGCGATTTGGGAATTTTTAGCTGTCTCTATTGCCCTGCCCAGCTTACAGAAAATGTTAGCTGGCTTCTCATTTCATGAACCCTCAGCTTTCTGCTCAGGTTATTGCAAAATAGGAGCAAACTGGAGCAGCTGCTTTATCATTTCAGATGATGTTGCATTACACACACTTTCAGGAATTATTCCACTTATGAATCTGCATTAGGCCACCGGTACAGCCCTTAGAGGTTCTTGTTAGCTCTGCCAATGCTTTTCCAACACTCAGGAGGTGAAGTTATTAACTGTGAAGTTTGCTTGTGAGGAGCTCTTATTTCAGCTTACAACAGAGTCTTTCCATATGCAGAACTCCCCTCCTAAGTTAAATGAGACTGTAATTCTAATTCCACCTGTTTGTTAGGTCAAACTCCTGTGCTGTCACAGGGGAAAGTAGGAGGTGTATTAACTGAGGCTATGCTAAATTGTCAGAAGGAAAACAAATTGCTGAAATTATTCAGGAGAATTTGGTGCAAGTGATTTACTGTGGGACACTAGGGATTTCTCATAACTCCTGCCCCTTCTTGTGCTATGCTTTTTTTTCACCTGCATTAATTTTCTTTTTGCAGAGTAGTAATAAAGAGCTAATAATAGTAAAAAAAGGAAAAAAAATTATTTTGATCACCTAATACAGTTTAAAAGTTTGGAGCATTTGAGAGGGAAAAGTAGATTCCCTGGATCTCACAGTGCAAATTTGTATAGGTCAGTAATGAAAAACTCCAACATTTAGGGAAGCTATTCATTATACTTTAGGTAATATTTATAGAAAAAGAAAAGATAAAGGAAAATATTATAAGCAAAGGAGAATTAAAAATGTCCTTTTAAACTGCAGACACTTCCAGCAGACTTTGCGCATTCACCAGAAATTAAAAATTTAAATATATACAATGAGGCATACAGCAATGTACAGGATTTGAGGGGAGGGAGAGATACATGGAGTCAACCAGACTGAAAGTTATTTTGCACCTTACTGCCCTCTACAGATAAGATATTTCCTGAAATACGGATGATATGGAAGAAAACTATAATTTTTTTCTGTTCTTTTCCTGAGAACAGTGAACAAACAAAAGCACATGAAGATTGTGCTCATATGAGGCTGACCAAGTGAGTTCTGTCAAGTGAGAACTTTGCAGTGAGAGCATACAACTGGTGGACCAGGACCCACAGTTAAATTGTCTGGCCTACCTACCTGTTGAGACAAAGGGAGGAAAAGAGGAGAACTGGGCTTAAAACATAATATGTGATGTAAATCAGGATTAAGGTTGCAGATCTCTGTTTTATTCATAACATTTGATATAATCTAATTGCTTCCTATGTTTTATATATAAAATTTTTATATAATTAGAATGAGTTATCACAGAATACAGAATTACAAAATTTAAAAGTTTGCCTGTAAAGTATAAACAAGTTAAGCAGAATTAAAACACAGACAAGAAAGCAAAGGTTGTCATCTATTTACGAGAAAATAAGCAGTTTTTGTATGTCAAATGGGGAATAACTTAACAAATCCACCAACAAATATAAATTTAAGCCTACTGTGAGCTTCAATATCTGATAAAATACAAACTTTATACCACAAGCTATTTCAGTCCTTACTGTAGATGGTGCTGTAGTATAAAATATGCGTTCTATCCTGACTACTGATTTTAAATGGTCTGGCTACAACTGATGTACAAGTTACTCTGTGCATAGGATTAATTCACAAATTATTGTGAGGGGTCATGTAGACATGTTGCAATTTATGAGCGGTTTGTATCTGAGCCTAGGATTGTTAAAAACGAAAAAAAGAAAAAACGAAAAATATGTTGAATCATTTCCTATAATACTAATATGCTGGTGTATTGTATGTAGCACATGCTAGGCCATAGCCAGGTTTAGAAAGGTCTCTGAGATATATTTACTGAAAAAGATAAATCTCTCTTTTTGTTTGTTTGGTTGGTTGCTGTGCCTGGGATATACCAAGGAGAGAAGATTTTAGCCATGCATTTTTTTTTCTGAGAGAAAATCCCAGATATTTTCAGTCTTCTTTGTTTTACGCTGTCTCCTTCCTTCATTGGGAATCAATATGAATTAATTTCCTCTACACAGGGTAAATACAGAGCACTAGTAAAAATCAAGTTCAATGCAAACAGCACAAGCAATTCTTATTCCATAGAAGTCTCAGAGGACATCCATTTATGATGTCCTGCTTCAAGCTGAAAGATAAACATCATTTGCAGAAGAGAAATTAGTGTCTTGCTGAGACAGCAGCATGCTGCAAGCTGGAGCCAAGCTTGGGGACAGGAGGGATCCCAAGAGAATGGTCAGTGTGAGGCTGGGCAGAGTGCTGCCCTCTCCCCACCTTTCCCTGCAGCACCAGCCTGTTTGTCTCACAGGTGCTTAGGAGTTCATGTTTTTATTGGATATTGTCTGAGCTACCTGTTTGGAGTTAAAACTCTTACTTGTCTTTTCCACTGGCAAATGCTGATGATTATGGTGCATTATAGGGGTAAAAAAACAACCTCCACTTTTCTCCTCCTTTCCTTTGTTTCAGTAGTAACTCAAGGAGTCAGATAAGCTCCACTCTGGAAATCTGTTTGTTAGTTAAATGCTGTTCCCATTCCTGAGGGCAGCAGAAGCCACCCTATTTATCTGTAAAATGTGAAGAAAGCTCCCCAAATGACCAGTTACAGCAGCCTGAATGACTCCCACAAGTGTCCTGGGCCACTTGCCCTTTTATGAAGCTCAAAGCTAGTTCTCCAGCTGCTGCAAGTCACCCAGTCTTCCTACAGAAACTGCTTCCCTTTGGCAGCGAACTCTTCCAGTTCCCAGAGCTGATGCATCACCTTGCACAAATGCAGAATGAATGGAATGAGATTTCTGCACCAACCCACTGCTTAACATTTCTAGTGAGAGTGCTAAGAAAGACCCACATTTCTGCCCTGTACACAAGTATTTATCACATGGACATGAAAACCCATTTCTCTTTGAAATCGGTGAAGCTGCATCAATATTCATGAATATAGGATCAAGTCCACCGAACACAATAATTGTATGGTAAAGGCAGCAATGAAAATTAAACTAAGAAATTAATTTATTTGCCTTGGCAAAAACAGTTGATATTTCTCAGTGCAGCAGAAATGAAATCAGAATAACTGAACATGGAATAGCCAAATAGCACTCTGGATTTCTACTCTGGATTTTGTTCAACATCAGAACACACTGATACAAGCAGATGATAGTGTGAGTTTTATGTGAGTCTTGTGTGCTGCTTTGATGAAAAATATATTTACTTCAATGGAATATTAGGACTGAAAATAATTCAGAAAGTTCCAGATACTGAACTCAGACATCCTTTCCCCATGTCATTATGTAAGCCAATAGATTTTCTTTCTTAAGAGCTAACAGGTATTACAGCAGTGAAGGAAGCTTCAGCTCCCTGTTGCACACTGAAACTCTGGGTGGCTTGATGTCAAATGGAGCTTATAGCTTCACTTTCCAGAACTCTGCTTGGCAGCTTTCTGTCTCATGAAAGAGAAGTGCTTAAGAAGGTACTGCAGAATGCTTGGGGCAAGGAGCTCCCTAGTCCAGCTAGCAACAAGCGTGCAGAGGGTAAGTCTTCATAACACAAAAACCATTCTGACTTTTCATTTCATGCAAAATTTCAAATGCAAATTATCTCCAGTGTAGCAAGATTTCTGAAATTATCAGGCCAAGAACTACTCTATGTAATTTTGTTGTATAGCTTTGACTGAACCTTTTGTTTTTAGAAAAGTCCCACTCTTGTTTACCTTCCCTTAGTTTCAGGCTTCTTAGGAAAAAAAAAGCCTTTGCTGCACTATTGCTTATAGTGCAATATCTGCTAATCATTTTACTCGAAGCAGTAGCTATCTCTTGGGCCTCCTAGACTAGCCTGCAGCCCTATGTTAGCAAACATTTCCACATTACTGTTTGCTCTGGTCCAGCCCTTCTAGCCATGGAGGCACCACTAGTCCTGCTATTCAACACAAGCTGCTTCCTAAGCAATATGCCAAAAGAGGAGATGATGGAAGAGCTGCAGAAGAAGAGAAAACACTGACTGTATAAACAGCTTTAGAATCAATACTCTGATAAAATAGTATTTGAGTAGTTTATCAGCGTATACCTGTTTTTCAGGCGTTTCCCCACTCCACCCCACCCCACCCCATTTTACTATGAATTGTCAGTCACAATTACTAAAATTGTGACTTAAATTATTTGTTCTGAAACAAGGGGGGGCACAAAATCACAAAATGGAATATATAAGCCTTTAGAATTAGTTTTAAGTAGTATTAAGTTTGATGGCTTTGTAACAGTAGCAATGGAAAATTACCGAGGTGCATGATACATAGAAAAAAAATATAGAGTACAGCTAGAAAACATGCTGAGAATTCTTGTACAAGATAAATCGTTATAGTTGATGTAGTTTTAAGAAAAACAGTCTAGAAGAACAAGACACAGGGATAAAGAGTATCTGGGAACGGCAGGTGTCCAGGATGGGCTACAGTTAAACCAACTGATAAGTAGGAGGATAGGAGGATTATTATGTCTCTGGTGCTAACAAACCAATTAAGCTGGTAAAAGCATCTACTGTGGGTGCTTCAAAGGCTGCCAGAAGTGATGAAGATTGTTGGAAGAAGTAAACAGACCCTCAGAGACCCCTACCACAATTCTGTACGCATGTGGGAACTTTCTGGAAAATTATGTAATCCATATGTAGCCTCATGAATATGTATGTATGCCCAGGGAATATATAAGGACGGCTTGTGTAGCAATATGGGGACACACGTTAGGAGGAGCTATCCCCCGTGTCTCCTGGTGCCACAATGAAGAATACCTGCTTATTAAGTTGAAAAGTTAGTTCCTCGAGTTTTCTCCTAATCACAGGCCCCTCTGGAGGACAGTTGTGCCCTCAAACATATCACACCAACCACTCATCTGCAAACTTGATCAGCACATCCTCTGTAACCTCCTCCAGGTCTCTGATAAAACTGTTAAGCAGGACCAGTTCCAGAATGGACCCTGTGGAGTATTGGCTACTTGTTACTACTTGTTCACTGCTACCCTCAGAACCCAGTAATTCAGACAGGTTTTTACCCATCTGCGTTTTTGCCAATCTAGACTATAACATCCTAATTCATTACCAATGATATTGTGAAGGACAGCTCAGCTGTACTGAAGTTGAGGTAACTAATGTATACTGTTCTCTTACTGTCCACAGACCTGCTAATGTTATCACACATACCTAATGAGTTAAGGGGTATAAATGAAAACTGAGACCTTCCTAATCAGCGGAAATTTCTGGAAATACAAAAATAATTATCAGGGCAATTCTCTTCCTGTGTGCAAAGCTTGATGAAGAGAGCAACTGGACCTAATGCATGGAAAACTAAGGAGGAATGTATTTGGAGCGCCAGAAGAAAAACCCCACAAAAAAACCAAACCACACCCCAAACTTGAAACAAACACCACTGGTGCTACGCTTCCATGCTGGCTTTGGAGAAATAATAAAAGGAAAAATGGGCATGTGAGCTGGAAAAAGTAGTTTACAGTGTTTTCATTACAATGAATGTTTTAACTAAAGGGACTGGGATTAAATTTGATGCAAAACCAAGCAAATAGATATTTTTCTTACGATATCCATTACTGTTAGTGTATTTGACTCAGCTGGAAGTATCTATGACTGTTAATTTTTCTGGGCTCCCTTTCTAGTTAATTAGGCACAAGGGGGCTTTTGTCACATAGTTTGTGCCCAGAGTTTGTTTAGCATAGTTTTAGACATGTGATCTATAATAAAATTATGATTTACATACTCTTTCAACCACAGATGTTAAGATTTTGGTTTGACTCCTAATGCAAATTTAAATTTGGTTTCATACATCCTACTATGCCACCAGTCTGACTATTAGTAAAAGCTTTTCAGTGCTGCATGCTCTGGTGGAGAGCGTGATACTGCTACCAGAAGCTGACAGACCATATAATGGCAATAGGAATAATTGTCATTCTCAGGCAAACTCAGTAGTGATAAGATACTGTAAACACTGGAAAACTATAGTTTTTTTAATGTCCTCTCACTCTGCAGTTGTCTAACTTATGCTTTTAAAATGTTGCTGGTTTAGTACAGAAATCTCACAGGATGTGCATTATACTTCAAGGAAAAGTAAGTCCCCACTGCAAGTGTTCTTTCAGCTGTACTGTCATATAAACACTAATCATCAATAGTGTGGCATCATGCTAATGAGACCTAATTGTGCCTCCCCCAGCCCTCCCTTCAGCAGTTATTTCTATTAAGAACCATAACTTGTTATAGCAATATCCTATTCATTTGTTGGGTAGATTCTAATTGATCTGAGAGACTGAAAAGGAACAGTGTAGCAGATAACTTTTAACTTCACTAAGTAAATTAGAAATTTAATTGATTCATGATGCATGATTGATTTCTCCAAATACCTAACTGAAAACTGGAAGTGGTAAGATGAAATAAATGTTATGCAGTAATTATGGCAGTTCCACTCATCTTCAAAGTTCTCTTTGTTTTTACTGGTTATTCCCTAAACATTCTTTATTTTTCTGCTGGTGAAACACCCTTTACTTAAAAGCATATACTGCAACTGCCCTTACTTCAAAATACAGTTCTCAACTATAACTTTCTGGGTTTTTTTGTAGTCATCACTGTTAAGACTTTTGATTATATATATTATTTTACTCAGATGTTATAGATGTTACATACTCTGTTTGGAAAAATGTGGAATCATAGAATGGTTTGGGTTGGAAGGGACCTTAAAGATCTTTCAGTTTTGACCCCCCTGCCACAAGCAGGGACACCTTCCACTAGACCAGGCTGCCCAAAGTCCTACCCAGCCTGGCACTGAAACCTACAGGGATGGGGCATCCACAGCTTTTCTGGGCAACCTGTTCCAGTGCCCCACTAACCTAACAGTGAAGAATTTTTTTCCTAATGTTTAATCTAAATCTCCCTTCTGTCAGTTTAAAACCACTCCCCCTTGTGCTGTCACTACATGCCCTTGTGAAAAGTCTCTCTTCAGGTTTGTTGTAGGACCTCTTCAGGTACTGGGGTAGAACTAAAATAAGCTGGTATTGAAAAATGGAGATATGCATGACGGTGGTGAAAGAGGACAGGCAGGGCTAAGGGAAGATATGGAAAACTAATAACAGTATGGAAAACTTATAAAGTAGGAAACAGTAGTTGGGTTCAGAGTTCACTTAGAGGACAAACTAATACAGGAATTAAAATTAGGAACGTATCTAAAAGAAGTTTACTTGTCCAAAGGGAAAAATATACAAGAGTACATACAGGTTGCTGCTTGATTAAAAAAAATCAAAGTGGTCCGATGGATGAGAAACTGTTTATCCCAAGCCAAATGCCTTCTGCAGTGATAGTAGTTGTTGCTTCATATGTAAATTAACTGGTCTGAAATCTCTTCAGCTCCAAGTCAGGTCATAATGCTATGCATGCTGTCAAAATTGTTCTCCCACCTGGATAGTCCCATTCCAGGCACAGAGCTGTCTCAAGTAGAACAGTGTGAAATGGTGTGGAAGGGCTCTGTTATACAATTTTAAGCAATTTGGGTATCAGATGCAATTATAATCTGAAAGATGTCTGAATGACAGACTAGAATTGCAGGGTAGCATTTTATGGCAATGACTCTCCACAATCAGCTGAGCAACCTGAGGTGAGTTTTGCTGTTCTCCCTGCCCTGCTTACTGTGCAAGCTCCACCATGGACTAGGAAGACTAGCTGTGCTTTCTTACTCATCCACCATCAGTTGGCATTTTTCTTCTGCTTGCTCAAGGAGGTTCACATTATATCTCTACACTTAGTGCTATGTGTTGTTTTTTTTTAGTGACACCCACAATTCAAAGCATGCTAATTTCTGGGGTTTTGAAGTCAAACTTGATGCAGACCTAGTAATGTCAGCACACATACATTTATACGAGTGTGGTCACTCTGACTGGATCTGTGAACTTCTGTTTACTTTTGTTGTAAAAGCTTGAATTGGCACAGATATTTAGGGAAAGAATGTGTCACAGTAAAACTGTAAATATAGGAACTGACCACTGTAATGTCATAGCCATGCTAAAATTGCCTGATTTTCTCATAAAGCTTGAGTGATTGAATGTGGAAAAAGAAATTATGTGGGACATTGAGTCAACAACCACATTCAGGTAAGAAAATGTCAAAATTAACAGTGATGCAAATGGTACCTGGCTCAAAATTCATAGGCAAATTTGATTTATCTGAAGGAATGCAACACATTTAAACTTGTAAGATACCCACCAATATCATATAGTGCAAGCTGCAATTAGGATGCAAGTTACAATCACTTGTGATTCTTTTCCTCTGTGAAATTATTTTCTTTAAGCCTGTGTGTCTGAAGATGTAAAATGTTATTTTACATGTGATCTACCAAGTTTGAGCTAAGCCTGGAGCCTTGATGTCTTACAAACTATTTTCTTAAAATAAAAAACCTTTCATCTAAAGGTTTCTGTTTCATAGGTCTAAGGTTATAAATAGATTATTACAACACAACTGCATACCAGGGCCTGCAAATTAAAACTCCAAAGCCTATTTTAAAGGTCTCTGATCTTGTTTAATCAGCAGCATAAAAGCAGTCAATTCCCTTGTGCGCTCCAGTTAGCGGAATGTTATTGCTTAGATAAACAGTACATCTATTCTGATGAGGTTTATGTTTATTCATTGAGTCGAAGAAATAGGGGATGAAAAGACCTCTGAGGTCATCTTGTCCAATACCTTGTAGGTGTAGAATTGTTCCCAACAGAATATTGTAAGCTAGATGTTCTGTATGCTCCAGCTTTAACCAGCTCAAGTAATCGGCTTTTCTGCCACTTCCTGTGAGAATTATTAAACAATTGAATAGGCTTCAGTCTTGAAAAAATAATTTGATGTTTCTGACTTTGCATTTGATTTTGAGTTTCTGGATTTTAAATATACTATGGTCCAAGCAAGGACCACTGTTTTTTATGTGTTAGTTTGTCTTGCTCTGTCATACATTCTTATTGTTCTGATTTTTTTTAACAGTTCTTAAAATTGGCTACACTGTCTTGCTGAAAACTTTAATGG
Organism: Loriculus beryllinus; assembly: GCA_039877255.1. Taxonomy (NCBI): domain Eukaryota; kingdom Metazoa; phylum Chordata; class Aves; order Psittaciformes; family Psittacidae; genus Loriculus; species Loriculus beryllinus. The sequence continues at coordinate 5,801 of JBCJKH010037777.1, read as the reverse complement.
TAGCCCAGGGCTTTTTTTTTTTTTTTTTTTTTTTTCCCCCCTTTTTTTTTTTTTTTTTTGGGGGGGGGGTTTTTTTGGGCCAATTTTAAAATACAAATAAAACAATAAAATCTTCCTTATCACACTTGTGATAAGAAGCCTTTCTGCTTGCTGTCATTACTACAGAATGTGTTTCTAAAAGGATGTAAAAAAACTCTCAACAAGCAAAACCTCCATAAACTTGTTTGCTGAGTTGTGTACATTCTGAATAGGTCCCATTTGAAATATGGGGTTAAAAACCCAAATAATCAAGTCAACTTTGACTTCATAGCTGGAAGTTCATGTATGAGTAGTTACAGATGGCTACAGGCTTTACCAGGTGAAGAATGTTGCTTGAGGGAGTGCTTAAAAATCCATTGCACCAGCAGTTTTGAGGCTTTACTCTACAGCAGCCTGGGTTTTGAACGCATAATATTTCTGCCTTAAAAACTTTGTTTTTCTCTAGGCACAAAACTCTTTGCCCTACTAGTCTTTCACATCAGTTACATGTCAACCCGTCCATGACCTTTACTTGTGAAGCCATTGATGCAGAAACTTAATGTCTCACATGAACTCAGAGGGGGTGTAGAAAAATGAAGTCGCCAAACAATACACCATACTTTCCAGCTTGTCCATATCCATGGATCTTACATTGTGGTTGTAAGTCTCCTTCAACTACCTCATTATCCAAAATTCTGTCCATCCACAGTTAATATTGGGAAATAATTGTTCTGTGAAATAGCAACATGAGAGACTAGTTTTGCCTTCTGCCTTCTTAATGTCTAGGGCTTTGGGACTTGAGAACAGTAGAATGATTTAATACATTAACACTTATGCCACTGTATATTAGTGCACAGTCATGCTAGTATTTGAGTCTTTTCTCAGTGTTCACCTTGATAAATACCTATTAAAACAACTGATACCCCACCTTTTGCTACTTCTGTACGTACTATGAATTTTTAAAACAACTTTTCCTTTTTACTGTGGTGGATCAGTATATTAAAAATAAATCCTAGCCTGTGCTGAGGTTTTTCCAGCACATTTAGTTGTTTTTAAATGCTTCAATAGTGTGTAAGTGGCGTAAAGACAATGTGTTAGCATTCAGTAGCAGATAAGTTTAATGCTACTAACCTGGAGCCTAACTAAAATATATACTTGCCCTCCACCACCTACTTTCATGGTGCTGATGAGAAGGGGAACATTCAAACCCAGCATCATTTGAGAAGCGTCTGAAAGGAAAAGGATAATGATACAGTAAATCTGTTAGGATGAACTTCTGATGTAGAAGTCTTTTATTGAGGTGACTTAGCAGGTGTGTATGTTTAGCACTATAAATTAAGTGCAGAGATAAAAACGAGAAATGAAAAAGAGAAAATCAAAATGTTTGCCTTTAGAAGAATAACATAATCTCCTGCTCTTAAAATTTGATTTTTATGGGGTGTTCACTTTGACATGTTAAGGTCAGGTAGACATAATAATAATCTTTAGCTTCTAGCCCACTAGCATCTTCAGCAGTGAAATCAAAGATGCAAATTCTCATTTTAGGCAGGACGTGAAGCTAAATTGCCGTAATGGTGCCTTGAGGTCTAAATGCTCTGAATTGTACATAGAATGCTGTATTGGTGGACCAGTTGACAGGATTTCTTGGTAGTCCCTGTTGTTTATAATTTTTGTGTGATGGTGGGAGGGAGCTGGCTGCTCTGTAGCATGCGGCCAGCTTTCTAGCAGTGTCCTCAAGCACAGATTCTGTAGCCTGAGCGCAATTCAAGAATGTTTGCCAGGGCATGCAGGCAACAAAGATGGGAACTAAAGGATCCTGCCTGAAAAGTCATATGTAAACATGTACCTTAACCAAGTGACAGTGATTATCTTGAAGCTATTAAAGGCTTCAAGTGATAAAACATGGTTGGATGAGTCTAAAAAGCAAATTGCGCTTAGGTTTACTATCACCTGAGCTCTGATACAATAGAGGGAAATAAAAACCAATGAAGCTGAAGTCCATGCCTGAAATACGGGTAAAAATAACTGGGGACAAAGGCTACAGACTGAATCAATTAGTCCCTGGCTGGTGAAATCACACCCTTTTAGTTCCTTGGTGACAGAAATTTTGAAAGAATCGAACATAGAAACCATTTGCTTTTCTTTCAAGACTGCTTGTGCTCTTAGTTTTCCTAGATGGGTTGCATCAGTTGTACTCTATGTACTTCAACAATGTGCAATCAAATAGAATAAAATCACATGCACCATACTGAATTTTAGAGAAAAATAATTCTGCAGCATACAAAAATTCAGGTGGAAAAAAATACAATAAATTCTATTTTTTAATGAATGGAGAAATTATGATTACTCTTGCTCTAGACTCTGGAGATTTAATTTGAGAAAGAGAAATTAATATAAAAGCATAGCAATAGAATGCATTAACAAAAGCAAACCCGGTTGTGAACAGGAAAAAAGATTACATGCAGTTATAAATAAGTGATACAAAAGAAGAAATGGGACATTTGGCAGTATATTTTCCTAGCAGATAAGGCAAATTAACTTGCCGTAAATTTTCCCCCAGTGCACAGCTTTGTAAAGCTTTCAAATAAAAAAAGTCCTTTTAATAGAGTTAGAAAGTCAAGAAAAAGCTGAAGAGAAAGGAAGAAATATTACCATGCTGGAATGATGCCACATTACGAAAAACGGACAGGCAATAAATTCATTTGGTCTTACCTGATGCAAGACAATAGAGTGTCTATTGGTTATATAAGACAGTGTGGCCTGGGATATAAGACAGGCAGCCTGGGAAGAATACAGAGATGTTGTCTGGGAAGCTAGGGACCAGGTTAGGAAAGCTAAGGTGCAGTTAGAATTAAACTTGGATAAGGATGCTAAAGATAACAGGAAGGGATTCTATAAGGACATTGGAAATAAAAGATTAGCGACAATGCAGGTCCTCTTCAGAAGCTATCAGGAGAACTGGCTACCCTGGATTTGGAGAAGGCTGAGGTTCTTAATGACTGCTTTGCCTCAGTCTTCTTCAATGGCAAATGCTCTGGCCACACCACCCAAGTCGGAACTAGATGATCTTAAGGTCCTTTCCAGCCCTAAGTATTCTATGATTCTATGTGAATGCAGAAAATATGAGGAACCTAAATAACTCAGTCGCGTGGAATGTGTTGCCTCTGCTTTCCAAGAGAAAGTTTTAGGATGGTTTTGCCATCATTTGAGCGTTTACTTATTTGAATGCAGTGAAAAAATGGTTCCAATAACAGTAAAGTGGAAACACAAATTCAAGCGGAAAAGATGATTATACCACACTGATTTACAAATTTTCTTTTTTTTTTTTTTTTTTTTCAAATACAAGGCATGACAGACTTACATACACAGGCTGATAATGAACTAAAAGGTAACAGATGAGTTAAGAGGGGGAGGACAAAGAGAAGAGTTAAAAAGTCTGCTCTTGGACTGACAGTGAAATAAGTGGTTAAGGCAGCTAAGCTTTTCTATATTCATACATAAATTAGAGCATGAACAGCAACCTGTAACATTATAGCAGACTAATCAAATTATTGCTGGTGAAAGCAGATCCTCGTACATCAAGTAATTGCATTTCTTTTTCTTGCACTTATAACTTTAGGGATTTTCTAATTAGTATAATGAAACAAGTGAGTAAATCCATTCCTATTCATGGTACTTCCTGATGCAGTACTTCAAGAATTGGATAAATGGGGCAGTAACACTTTTCACTGCAGAAATGGAAAGTACAATTAACATAATTTAATTGACCTTGTAAAGTTCCATATTACTGATCCTTTGTAGAGGTCAACACTAACACTGCATCTGAATACTCAGTCTGAAATGTTCTTTATTTTGGCATTACATAGATTAACAAATGTATTTACAGATTTTCTTCTGTTCACATCCTAGTAATCCTGATGCTAAGATCAGAGTACCAGTGAACTGAATTTCTAGATCCCCCAGTCATCTTGATAGATACAAATAATGACCCAGCCCACCACACAGAACTGTTTTTAAGATGCTTTAATATATTGAGAGTTGCAATATTGTTAATGTCCACATGTTAAGTACCAAAACTCTGGTGATACCCTATAACCTCCTGTACCTAACCAGAAGTGATAATAGTCCCTAAAGCTGAAATTCAACTGCTGAAATCCTCTAAAATGGGTATTTATGTTATCTTTCTAAATTACATCATTTTCTTGAACTGTGCAGAAACTCTGCCTGTCCCAAAGTAGCAGGGATCTGACTCATCTTACTGAATTTAAATCTAAATGCTCATGTTACTGAATTTGAATGAAGATTTGGCCTTTACACTAATTTCAACACTGGCATTTTTTTCAGTTATATTAAATTTTAAGTGGAGTAACACTGAAAATATCAAAGAAAATGCTGCTGTTTTGCACTGGTAGGAGGGAAGAGAGTACTACTATCTACTTCTGCTTTTTAGAGTATTCTATTTGCTTCTTCTAAAACAATGTACTTAGTCTGTATTCCTAACTATAATGTTTTATTCTTTGTTAAGCAGTTTGCAGTTCTATTCTTCCACTAAGCAATGGTGTCATGGTTTAAACTCAGTCAGCCACACAGCCACTCTCTCACTCCCCCCCCCTTCATCCCCCTGGCTCCCAGAGGAATGGGATGGAGAATCGAAAGAATGTAACTCCCATGGGCTAAGACAAGAACAGTCCAGTAACTATTGTATAACACAAACCACTACTGCTACCACCAATAATGATAATGATAAGGGAAATAACAAGGGAAGAGAATACAACTGCTCACCACCTGCTGACCGATACCCAGCCTGACCTAGCAGCTCCTGTGGGTAACTGCCTCCAGTTTATATACCGGGCATGACGTGCTGTGGTATGGAATACCTCTTTGGTCAGTTTGGATGAGGTGTCCTGTCTCTGCTTCCTCCTGGCTTTCCTCCTCCCTGGCAGACCATAAGACTCAGAAAGTCCTTGGTCAGAGTAAACATTATTTAGCAGCAACTAAAAACACTGGTGTTACCAGCGCTGTTCCCAGGCAGAAAGTCAAAAACACAGCACTGCACCAGCTACTAAGAAGGAGAAAAATGTCTGCTACTGCTGAACCCAGGACAAGTGGAAATACTCTTTAAACATAAAGGTACTTTTAACAAAGTATGATACTCTCCTGACATAAAGTTAATTCTTCATCACTTGGAAGTATAACTTCTTACATAAAAGAGGGTAACACATTAATGTTTAAGGGTATTCTTGAAGAGCTAGAGTTAGGGTATTTTGAAGTAGCTTCACTGCTCTGAAATGCCTCCGGTTTAAATGATTTCCAAAGCGTTTCAAAGTAAACAAGTAAGCAAAGTCTACTCCTGAATCATTCATTATGGCTCAAAGTTTTATTTGAAAAGTAAGCATAGTGATACTTATCTTAATGGTTTACTGGAGCTGGCTGAAATGGGCACTGTGTAGTACAGTACAGAGAAGGCAGCTTACTCAACTTTTGAGGTGAGATAATGCAAGAGTCCTACTCGGCATTTGAGTTTTTCCTTCTATGTCAGATCTCTGTCCACCATGGTGTCCCACCTGTGCCCAGCTAGCTAGTTCCTCAGATATATTCAAAGAATTCTGGAATAGTTAGAGTAGGAAGGGACATTAAAGATCATCTAGTTCCAATCCCCCCTTCCATGGCAGGGACACCTTCCACTAGAACAGGTGGCTCAAAGCCTCATAGAATCATAGAATAGTTAGGGTTGGAAAGGACCTTAAGATCATCCAGTTCCAACCCCCCCTGCCATGGGCAGG
>JBCJKH010037772.1:0-18815 GCA_039877255.1 Loriculus beryllinus | reverse complement strand
CAGCCATGATATATTTAGAATCATCCTTTCACCTTTTTTCAGCCAAGCTGATAAAAGTCTTATTTCTGTGATCTGGTACAAAACTCACTGAACGCTCCTGAAGAATACTCAGGTGAGTTTCCTGGAAAATGGAACAGCTCTGGTTTCAGACTATATCCTGCCATACTGCTTGCACTGGAACAACCTTCCAGCTCAGCCATGGATTACTGTACTCCTCATAATCAGCTAAATGCTCTACGGAAAAAAACATAACTTCATCTGTACCCAACACAGCGCTTAGCCAAACCATATCAGTTTGAAAGCTTGCAACAAATACAGAACTGTATTAGGCAACAACAAAAAAAGGAAAGAGATGAGCAGAACTGCACGAAAGACATTCATTAGTTGTTGCTCAAGAGACTGCTTGAAAAGAGATTTAATAATAATGCTGGTTCAGTGGGAGCCATTTCCAGGCAAATAAAGCCATGATAAAAGTAGCGCAAAATTGTTTTGCTTTGGCTTCAGCTAAGACATCCCTGTGAAACAGACAATAACAACAAGTACTATTCATTCCTGAAACAGGCTGGAACTCTGCAGTCTAAAAGGCAAGGAAGACAAAAACTTCAGAGACAGCGGCAAAAAACACACCAGAAGCTGAAGGAGGTTTTTTGGTGGTTTGGTTGGTTGGTGGTTTTGGTTTTGTTTTTTAAATCAGATGTAATTAAAAAACCTTAAACAAAGGACGAGAGGTGTATTTCCACTCACCAGAACAAATATTAGAAGAGGTCCGTGATGCAGTCAACACCAAGCTACAGTTGACAACAGTGAGATTCAGACTTTATTGAATACTGCCAAGTTTTACCTTAAGCTGAGGAGTACAAGATGCCAGCTGCTGATAAAGACGGTAGTGCTGCACTGTTGCACATGATAGTCCATGCAAGATAACAGCTCATGCAGTAAAGCTATCAGAACACTGTTCACTTTTTGATGTGTTAGATTTCTGTTAGTTTTCTGACTCAGCTTTCTCAGTGATCACTAAAGTGACTACACAGTATCCTGGTGAAGCGTTAAGAATATCCCCCAGTTACCAGATGACCATAATCATACCAAAACCACACACTGTGACATCAAATAAGAAAAAGCAAATCAATAAATCCAAGGGCAAGATTGACAATGCTTCAACAAGCAGAATTAGGCATATCAGGTTCCATAAATAAAAGTTATGTTATTTTCTTATTTTCAGGATCCTTGGACGATGAAAAATCAAAAAACAACTAAGGACTATTCATTCTAACATATTTTCCTAGGCCCATAGTCAAAGAGGAGAAACAACAGGAAATCCTGTAACACTTTTGTGGCAGGTGGACCACATGGCCTGGTTCATATACATACCACTGCCCTTACAAATACCCTCTTTACAACAAACATCCATACTTTATAGTACCTTGATAACCCCCCAGGAATCCCCAGTTTAAGCACAGCAATTATTGTGATCAGCAAGATCTTAGTGGCAGAAATATTTACCTGTTACTAGTAAATGGAGCTATTGGCATGATGACTATCATTTACTACACATCTAAACAATAAGTCCATAAATCAGCAAGGTTGAAGCCATGCTCGTATTTTAAATGGAGGTTTCAAGTTGTAATACAAACAATCAGACCAAAATGGTGTTATAGTAAATGCTTGAGTGATATGACAATGCTTTTAGAAAGCAGAGTGGAAGGGCTGTATATGGTAGTAACCTGAACAGTTCATAGCAGGGCTGTCTATCCTCCGGCTGCTTCCTTCTGAAAAGGACCCTGAAGCATGCTGCACCATGCTGCCATTATCACCAAAACGACTCTGCTACAGGGCTAGGACCCAAAGATTCACTGCTGCACATGTGAGTCCTCTTCTCTCTGATCGTAAGAAACACTGATGATACCAAAAAACATCATTATAAATCCTTATACATTGAAATAGTTTCTCTTCTAAATACATGAGGTTCTGTTACTATTTCCTCTTCATATCTGCAAAAAGTTCAGGTCTGAGGAATATCGAATTGACTTTTCCATCAGGAGTCAGACAATTAACAAGCAATTATCCGCTATGCCAGTCGACTCTGGCAACCTTCTGGATATCTAAGTCATACCAATCTAACTGAAACTCTCCTAGAATCAGAAAATAAACATGTATCAAAAAGCAGCTACTTAAAATCATGTGCTATATCCTGTATTCTTTCCAACAGCTTAAGGCTTTCCTTGTCTTGCCATAAGGGAAGAGGCAACACCTTCAAAATGGGTTTAAATTAAGGAAACCATCTTGGGTGATGAATCATCACTTCAAAGAGCAAGAGTGTGCTTCTGATGCTTCAAAACTGAGGTTGTTTGCTTTGGGTATGTTGAAATTCTGAAGAAATTGTTTGGTGAGAAAAGCAAAACTGAAACTGCTGACAAAAAACTCTCAAAATTCACATTAAGATAATTGACATGGGAGAAACACCAATTAAAAAAAGAGGGTGGGGGAGTTGAAAAAGTTATTCTAGCTTCCTGGAAATGCCACAACAAGGCTGTTCTCACTCCACTTGCTACTCAAAAATTTCAGAAGAACACAGACTTATCCCAGCTCTGTCACAGATGGTCAGACAGCGAATTCATGGGAGCAGCACACAGATGCCTAGGCACACCTCCTGCATCATGGTGCTTAAGTCTCCTCGTATCTGTTCTATGGTTCCATATGCTCAATTTTGAGAACGTGCTTAGTGCCATAACTCTGGGTTATTTTGTTCTTAGGAGCAGAAAAGAACCTTGCAGAAAAAAACATGCAGTGGCAAAAAGACACGAAAAGGGTATGAGCTAGGTTTTTAAAAGTAACAGGCACAATTTCACTTCTTAAAAATGAGAGGAACTCTTTCCATTCTTATCTAAGAAAATAAGGGATTCTCTTTGTGAAATTGCCATTTTGCTATTTGGCTTGGGCAGGAGAATACCAAAGCGTTCTTGTGGACATCAAGCGCGTTCCATGAAGTCTTTCTGACTTGCAATTAACAGTGAAGACACGAATTCAAAACCAAACCACTTACAGGAGATGTATTTTCATTTTGCAACTTTGAAGAATCTACTAAAACACACTGGAAATCAGACTGCAACATGAAAGCATCTGTCAGACCTCTCAGAGCAAAGCAGTTACACTAATTCATACAGCTAAGAAAAAAAACAAAACAAATCCATAAAACAAAAAAACCAAACAAACAACAACAACAAAAAAATCAACTAAGTAAACTGTCACCCTACTTCTGTGAATTCCTGGGTCTCAACAGCCTGAAAACTGTCATCACTTTCAGGTATAATATCTTCATTCTGTTCAACAAATGTTCTGGCATTACTGGCATGAATTTCCTCATCACATGCAAAAATATACTAGCTATTTGGATTTTTTCAACCACAATTCAAGTGGTCAGCATATCCACACAAAGGCTGATACTCTGGGGAGACAGAGAAACAAGCAGAGTAACCAGAACTAGGAATTATGCACCATCAGCAATATTGTATAGCATGCCCATAGAATCAGGTAATTGCCTAAGGGCAGAACCTGGAGAGTCACCTTTAATCACCCGTAGGAGTATATTCAGGCTGTTTGAAAGACTTGATTTCTACTCTGCACACATTCTAAATCTAAAATAAATACATATATAAATTAATAAATAAATAAAAAGGAGGTTTACTGATTCACCACCAAAAAACACCATCCTCACATTTTTAACGCTTTCCTCTTCAAGGGCAAAGAACCATCCAACTAAGGCCAGATCAATTATTCACCCAGTGTAAAGCATTTAGATCCAACGCCATTGAAACAGTTTCACTATACTTCACATAAAGCATTACTCACACTTGTCTAATTGCCCTGACAAAGGAAATCCATTCTGATAGAAGGTACAATATTGCGGAGTTAGTCAGCAAATTACACTCAAGTATCAGCAGCAGCAATCATAGTGCAGACTTCCAAACTCCTCTGCCAAAATGCTTCAAGCAGACCCTGGAAGAGCTCTCCTCTACAACAAATATGTTTACATTAAGTACTTTTCCTTCTGTGTAAAGACCAACAGAAGAGTGTCAATTATGAAAGGACTGGGAAGTGAATACTGCAACAAGGAATGAGATACCTGATCATGTTCTTGAAATTGATATGTAAATTCAAGTTCTGTGCTGTCCTTAGGTTGGATGTGAATTACTCACAAAAAATCCCTCTCTCTAAATTCTGCTTATACTTTAAAAATTAAAAAAAAAAAAAAAAAAAAAAAAATGGAAAAAAGGAACAAGGAACATTTTAAGTCTTCGGAAGAACTGCCCAGAAACCATGTGAAGGTCAACTCTATTAGCACTTTCATGAACAGAAAAAAAGCTTTAACAACTGCATAAAATAAATAAGCAAAGCTATAGCAGAGTTCGAATTTCTTTAGAATGCTAGAGCTTTGAATCTCAGGATACCACAAGCTTACCTCGGTGATCCAAAAAGTAGGAGAGGTGAATGCCTTCAAAGAACAAGAAGGGAAGAACCACTGACTTGACTGAATCAGAATTGTTAGGGTTTATTTTGAGCTCTGTCCTTACCTCTTTCTCTGACCTTGACTATGTCACTTTGCTGCTAATCTTCTGTGCCACTTTGTGGAACACAAACATGGTGACTTTTATAAAGCACTTTGCTAAATGGCATGAACATGATCAGCAAAATCTTTCGACATAGTGCAAATAACAAATGTATTTTGCTGAGCCTGTCAAAAAAAGCAAATATGCTTTTACTAATTCTCTGCAGAATTAGTTAACTGGCATTATTCCTACAGCAATGCTGGCATATCTAACATTGACTGACAAATAGAAACAAGCACAATCAGCTTCATTATATACAATTCTTCACTAAAACCAACAAGACTGCCCTTTCTGATCCTAAGCATTATATACCAAGCACCTTTCTCTGGCCAGAAATGAAATTCAAAGCACAAATGATATAAGAAGGACCAAAACTCTGAGAGCTGTACTAAACATAGTGATTTGACTTCAGTAGGCACTCCTAGTTACTTTTTTTCCCCTATAGCTCAGTATTTAGATTATTTAGGAGCCTTTACACTGGGAGAGGCTTACTACCTATTCTGTAACACAAGCTCAGTGAAGTGTCAACATGCAGCTGAAGAGGGAAAGGGTAGTAATCACCAGATGAAGAGAAGTAAAAGAAGCCAGAGAGGATTCTGTCAGATTAATTTTTATATGGAATAAATTGCATCTCTCAGAATCATAGAATAGTTAGGGTTGGAAAGGACCTTAAGGTCATCTAGTTCCAACACCCCTGCCATGGGCAGGGACATCTCACACTAAACCATGTCATCCAAGGCTCTGTCCAATCTGGCCTTGAACACTGCTAGGCATGGAGAGTTCACAACTTCCCTGGGCAACCCATTCCAGTGCCTCACCACCCTCACAGTAAAGAATTTCTTCCTCATATCCAGTCTAAACCTTCCCTGTTTAAGTTTTAACCCATTCCCCCTTGTCCTGTCACCACAGTCCCTAATGAAGAGTTCCTCCTCAGCATCAGGAGATGTCAATGTCCTTAACATCTAGACCTACAACAGGCAAATTTTATTTTCATTGTTGCCATTGCTAAAATTCTTCTGATGCTGTTGCTCCTTTCATAAACTTGTCCAGAAGGACCATATTACTATAAGCAAATGTATCCCACTTATGATTTGCATGCTCTCAGATGCCATCTGATGGTCTGGACCTGGGGTGGCCATGAGATGGTGCTTGTCTCTAGGGCTGTGGGGAAGGACTGATGTGGAACCTGGGACTAATACCAGCCCTTTTATTACTTTACTTTTTTTCCCTCCTTCCTTCTGGCAGTACTGTCTGGCTATTAATATCTGTGGAGTTTTAATAAAAACAAAAATAAATACAAACTTACTTCCAGTGTAATTACCACCCCATATCTCCCTCTGTTATCCTTTCATCTTCTTTTCAGACTTCCTAATAGTTCCTTAGTGATTACTTTTAATGGCATGAGAGCCTTTTAGTTTGGACACCGTGCTTTTCCTCCCCTATTGCTTATAGAGATGTTTATGTTTTCAGCCAGAGCTATGATTTGTCTCCTGTGTAATTGCATGCAAAGCAACAGTTCACATTCCTGGACAGGTATCTTGAATTTATTTTGATACCATTTCCTTCTTAATGTATTTCCCGCACTCAGTTCACCTCAGTTCTTGGTTAGTTTAACTAACTGTGGCTTTTTCTGTAGACTTATTTCTTTGCAGTGAACTCTTTGTCTACTGCAGTCTGGGGCTAAGTTTCAGCAATTCATGGTTGAGATGAAGGAAACTGTGGTAAATGAAATATTTCACCAGGTCCTGCTTCATATAGCTGAATGTGCTGTTTCATTGAGATGCTCTCCTTGTGTAGGTGCAATGGGTGGCTGGAGCATTTTGCCAGTGGAGGTGTATCACGGTGCTGGAGCAAAGCAAATGCTTTTTGGAGTTGGCAAAGTGACCACACTGGGTCAGGATGGAAATGTCATTTAAAAAGTAGCCACTTCAGCAGTTTTATTGGTGATTTTGCATCTTGCCTGTGGCTGCTGATGGGAATGTAGCTAATGGGAATGTAGCCCTGAGCAGTCCTAATGTGTGCCTGCAGGCAGTGGAGAGGTTTCAGCGCAGCCATGTGAGCTTGGGCTCATCCTTGGGCTGCTCCACATGTGATGGGATGGGAAAAAGAGAAGATGTAAATCCAGGAGGTGCAAACCCACCACCTCTTGGATGGGAGCTGCAACATTTCTTGCAGGAAGAACGTGCGGTGCGATACAAGGCTCATAATTAGGAGTCTGGAGTATTTCAAGCCCTGGAAGCGTTCAAACCACCCTTCTCTTACGGCTTTTATCTGTCTGTGTGTATTCAGTTCTGGCACCAAGAAATTTGGAGAATTCAAGAATGTCCAGGCTTAGTGTCTTTGGCGTAGCAGCACTGCTGACTCATCACAGCTTGAACGCTGGATACAGCCTTTGTAAGGGAGTGAGGAATTTCTGCTGTTTGTTGAAAAGCCAGGAGATGTCTATTTGCATCACTGGGTTTGCAATCCTAGCAGTTGGAATGAAGCGAAGTTCAAAGCTTTGGAGAAGCAGTTGGGGGTGTATGGAATGAATAATTATCTAATATGAGGCCACAGCAGGGTGAAGAACGTAAAACTAGCATCTCTTCTGCTGTTGGGGGTTCTTTAAAGATAAATATACCAGCAATGAGAAGTACTTTAAACCTTGCTGCTGTTGCTGATAAGAACAGGCCATTCAATTGCTACAGTCAACGTTCCTGTGGGTCCTGGTCATAAGCCAAGCTGCCAACTATTTGTAAATTTACTGACAGTCAGTAAGCAGAGTACAATATTTAAACAGACAAAAACCTAATATCCACTCATTTCAGGGAAACACAGCTCTGCTTCTCTTGGGCTCTGGCTTTTCATAGTGTTTGGTTACTGCTGTTGTTTTCTGCCTTTCTGAACTCCAAGGCTGATCCAGGAATAAATAGGAGATGAAGAAGTGGCTGCTGGCCTCCTCCCATGTACATCCTATTCTCATCATCCATAACCGTATCCTGGTACTTTTTGGCACAGATGCTAAAGACCATTGTGAAATTCCCAGGCTCTCAGTGCCCAGGCTCTCCGTCTTGCCATGGATGCTGTTCAGTGTAGTTAGCTATATCTGTGAGGGCAGACATTCACAAGTGCTCACTGTATATGTATGTTCCTGGGGTGCGTATTTGGAGATAGTAGAAAGCAGCTTGAGAAAGCCTTGAAAATACTTTGAACTTATTTGTCATGCTACTAAAACCTTCTGACAGAACAAAAATGACAGAATCATTTGTTTGCTGGTTGCTGTTGACATGCAGACCCGTTATGAATTACCCATGCAATGATAGCTCTCTGTGGTGAGCCAGCGTTGTGTGAGGAAACCTGGTTTTCCTTAACGTAGAGCAATGTTACAGGCTTACCCAGTTGCAGACCTTCATCTGAAACAGCTCTTTGTATAGCGACCTATGTAGGCATCCATAAAATATGAATCTAGGTGGGTTTCCCACATGCCTTGCTGAGCAGTAACTCTCCTGTCCCATCAGAAGAATGAGTAGGTGAGCTGGTTGCAGGGATGGATCTCCCACAGCGTGGTTCTCTTCTTCCCATGCTCTGCTGGTGCAGGGAGTGTTTATTTGCCTCTGAGAAGGGATAGTTTCACCAGGGACGTGTAAGCTGTGCCCTTGGTAAACCCAGAAGGATGAGTTTCAATGTACTGCTGTGGTGATTAGGTTACAGGCAAAATAGGAAATTACTTCTGTTGTTGTTGTTTAACATAGAGAAGCCTCTTTCAGACCTTAGGAAAGCCCCTGTTCCGTATCAGGATTATGCCAAGCCTGAAACGTTTGGATGAAGAGGGGAAAGGGCATGGTAACAGCTCATTATGGGGTGGTTGGTGACCCTATTGGGAGGCTATTCACCCGTGCAGCCAGATGCCTGGGACTGTGTTCCCAGTTTCAGCCGTGTGCTGTGGAGTTGGATCCTTTCCCCTCAGGTACCAGAGGAGCAAGCACGCCTCTCACCCTTAAAATCAGGAACGTTTCTCTTCAAAAGCAGCTGGCTGCCCTGAGCGGTCCTGGCTGGGGTGAATCATGGTGTTCATAGAAAGAAATGTGTTGTGACTCGCTTGAATTCCCACCCCTCTGTGCTCCTGGGGTTCATTGCACGTAGTGCATGGGAAAGCAGTGCTGTGAATTTCCACTGTGTCCTTTGAAGCTTGCCCCAGATGGAAGACGTAAGAAATTGGAAGGTGGTGTGTGATCTGGAGTATCCTGGAGCTACAGCTGACGTTACCCGGGCACAGAGAGGCCACTTGTGCGTGTGCTGTTCCTGCTCAAGTGCGAATAAATGTGATGTTTATCGCCGTGTGCTGTCAGCCTGTTAGAAATTAAGCCTAAAGCCTGCTATACCAGTAAGTGTTTTACCAATCATTGTAGCATTTGTCAGCATTATGGGCTGCTCTCTGTGCCAGTAATAAATGCATGGTGTTCCTGATAGAGTAAATGGTTTTTCCAAGGAGAGGTTTTATTTAATGAAGAATGAATGCCACAAGCTCTAACAGGGGCAAGATCAGTTATTTTTACAAAACGATGGCAACTGGTTTAAAGCAGGATGGCACTGGCCATGGAGTTGTCTGACCCCAAAGGGATGTCCTGGAGCAGACTGGGTTGGGCACTTCCACTCCTTGGCAAATGTCTTTGTAGATGTATTTAAATAAGGAAGAAGAAGGCAAGCAATGCTGCATGGAGACTTCAGAGCAGCCTTCCAGTATCTGAAGGGGGCCTACAAGGATGCTGGAGAGGGACTCTTTGTCAGGGGCTGTAGTGATAGGACAAGGGGTAATGGGTTTAAACAGGTCAAGTTTAGGTTAGATTTAAGGAAGAATTTTTTTACTGTGAGGGTGGTGATGCACTGGAACAGGTTGCCCAAAGAAGTGGTGAACGCTCCATCCCTGGCAGTGTTCAAGGCCAGGTTGGATGGGGCTTGGAGCAACCCCGAAGGTGTCCCTGCCTATGGCAGGGGGGTTGGAACTGAATGATCTTAAGGTCCTTTCCAACCCGAACTATTCTATGATTCTGTGAAGTTGCTATTTTTTGCAGAGGCATCTGGAGTGCAGAATGGGGCAGGGAAGGGAATGGACAGGAGTCAGGAGTCAGCCTGGCTTGTATTAGCAGCACTGGGGAGAAGTGTCATCACCAGGTGAGCGCTGGAATTTCACATCCCACCTGCTCTGGGACCAGGATGCGAAGGCTAGGCTCCTATCGTTGCAGCCAACAAGGGCACGGATGTTCAGTAATGGGTTTGGAAAGGAGGAGGGAGCTGCAAAGGCTGTTTGTTCTCTTCCCTCAGGCTGGAAATGCACAACTTGACTTTTGGTTTCTCCTGCCTTTATTTCAAAGGGGCAGTTGTGTGTGCTCAGCTTGCCAGATGGTGGTATGCACAAAAAGGCCTGAAAGCATGGGGGAGGGAAGAAGAAGCATGTCCCTGCCTGGGACCTGGGAAACCTGACTGCCTAAATTGCTGTCAGCTGTTGGAGTACCTTAGGGTGTAGTCTGGTCCATGAGCATTGGGATTGTGGTATTTGTTAAAAATACATATCTTCATCCCACTTCAGGCTGTGAGGCTTTGATAGATGGGTTCCATACCAGCTTTTTTTCTAGCCCTGTGCATGAACTTTCTAAATTCAGAGCTCCCAATGCTGCCCAGCTCTCCTGCAGAAACACACGGTCATTGGGAAGCCCTCAGCACAGGGAAAGATGGGGAAATAGAGATACATGAATCTGGTCTTAGGAAAAGCCTGTGAAGGTGGAAGCAAGGCAGGTTATGTAGGAAGGTTTCATCAGGAGCAGCAGCTGTTTGTTGTTATTTTGCTTTCCTGGGTGTGGGTCTGCAGTTTGGACCATCTTTTGCTCTCTCCTCTCAGCAAACTTGTTAAAGGCAGCTGTGGGCATGTATTGACCAGGGGGACCCACTGCGCTTGAGTGCTTTTTGATCACATACCTGTTTCATGCATGATAGGCACAGGGCCTCCTAATTGTAGTAATGGGGTTAAAAATGGGACCTATATATGGAAACCCATAGTCATGGAAAACAGCAAAGACCTGCTATGTGTGTGCTCACAGGAGGTGCGAGCTCACTGTCTGCAGTGAATAGCAAGGAAGTGCTATGAACAGTATGTTTGGAGTGAAGCTGTTACTGAGCACCACCAAGGTGGGACATCCAGGACTGCTGTAGCACACAGGGATGCTGTAGCCTCCCACCAGTGGTGAAACTGTTTTTAAGAATTTGTGTTAACAAAATACCAGGAGAGAGGAGAAACGAAGAGCCAAGACCATTTGTGTGATTAAGGATTCAAGTGAAGTAACAAAGCTGTTAGGTTTAAAATTAGCTTAATGTAGTTGTGTTTTTCTGGAGGAAACTCAATGCATTATCTCCCTAACAAATGGCTCATGCTGCAGAAGTGAAGCATGACACCTTCTCTAAATCACACTGTTCAACTTTATAAATGACAGTGTCACCTCTCGCAGTGTCAGCAAGATAAAGGGATGATTTTTCAACTATTCCTAAAACATTTATTTTTCATAACGTTTTCCGTGCAGTTAGTATTCCACTTGTACCCAGTGCGTTACTGAATTAATAGACTTTCCATGTAGGTGCTGCCTAGAAGTAGATAGTGTAGAATTGTACTATGTGTAAGTTATGTATACTATTGTATATAGTATATATGTAGTATATCCATCTATATATGCTCTCTATATGTTTAAAATCTAGCAAATGCTAGACAGGATGATTATACCTATTCAGATACTAGAAGTCACAGTTACTTTGTCAGCATACCATGTCTGTTACCTACGAGGCAAAACTCAACCTGAGTAACCTTTCAGACCTTAACTCAAAGGCAGCCAGAGGTACAATTACACCCTCTGTTGGAAATGACTCTTTTCCTCTCTACTTCATCCCTCCTACAGTGAGACACTGCAAGTCTTAAGGCTTAATGACATGATTCTGGATTGCATCTGTCTTTTGCAAATGTAGTTCTAAAACTATTTATTATTCCCTTTAGGAAAGAACTTTCAAGTCAGGGTTCAGAAGATCCTTTGTTACTGCTTTATGCATATGTTTCATTTATAAAATCTTGCTTAGTTAATATGTTTTATCGACTTTAGGTCAGGGGGACTATTATGTCATCAGACCTGACCTTTGTAACGCAAGCCCTTGGATCCCAACCAGCAGTTCTGGCATTCAGACTTCAGCATTGACCCCATGGGTCTGAGCAGTGCACTGGAAATGTGCTTGTCCTCCTCACCCAGCTCAGCTTCACAGCTTTTCTTGGGTTATTTTTTCCTCTAAGAGCTTTTTTCTTTTCTTTTTTTCTTATGAGATGTGGATGCAAAGCTTTGTGCTTTCTGAATCTGCTTCAGAAAATCACAGCAGTACATAGACAAAGCATCACATTGCTGCACCCATATGAAATACACTTGCGACGAGGAGGAGGGACACAACCTGGACTGTTGCATTACATTAATCATCCTCTCTGGGTGACCTTGTAGGACTTTGCACATAGGGAGTGGAAGAACAGGTTTCACTGTTAAGAAAAAGCAACATCAGACAGCAGAATTTCTGTTTGAAATTAGAATACGCATCCAAGTTCTTCAGCTCAGTGCACTGATGCACCCTTTACACCCTTTATGTAAAGTGGTAATTGTGATATTCAGTTTTAAGTCTGAAGTTTGCAGGGAATCTCATGAAGTGGCAGGCACAAGACTTGATGATCAGCTTGGGGAAGGGAAGAAAAGGCAGTCCAAAGTAGTATTTATTTCTCAGCAGAGACGAGGTCATGTTTCCAAAGCGTCAGTGTTTGAGTGCAGTGAGGCCTGCCTTTTAAATGCAGAATTGAAAGGGTGATGCAACTTTGAAGTGTGCCAAAGAAGTGTGTCAAAAGAGATGACCCTTGGCAATGTCTAAAGAAAATGTAGTTTTTTACTCATAGCTTCTGGCTGAGGAGCTGGTGTGGGAAGGATTCTAGCGTGGTAGGACTGACTTCTGAGCAGCTCCTTGGCAAGCTGAAAGTGGACTAGCTTCAGTTAAATTACAGTGTGGGAGGACACTGTCCATATCCTTTATATAGAAGTGCTCCAAGTTTATGGAGCAAAGCACTGATTTTTTTTTGTTTGTTTGTTTTGGTTTTTTGGTGGTTGGTTTTTTGTTTTATTCCCTGTGGCCAGCTGTGCTGCCATAAGTGCGTTTTCAATCCCTTTTAATTAAAGGGTGTCTGTTGGCCTTTCTCAAGTGTTGGGTTATCACAAGCAGGTCGGTAATAGGTACCTGGAGACAAGACCAAATGCATTTCAGTGCTAAATGAGATTTGCAATCTGCAATAAGTTAGCTGAACCATTTTAACACCCCCCAGGCTGTTGCAGCAGTGACAGTACACGCTAGTTATTGTAGAGACTTTGCACATCTTGTTTTCACTCTGTCCTTTCTCCCATCTACCCGCATCCTGTTTCATACACTGAGTTTGGAGCTAGTGTAAAGGTCAGCTTTAAAATCTCAGTATTTTAATAACTTTTGACCATCGTCACCACGTGGAACGGTGAAAAGAGATCTGCTTGCAGGGAACTGCTTGGCTGGTCAGCTTTTACTGTGTGCAAATAAAACCAGATGAACTTTTTGTAGTCTAAAAGTCTGGGCGTGTTTTAAAACGCACAGCTTTGAACCAAATGTTGGTTACTGCGGCATCGCATAGGAGAAAGTGTTTCCCATTTGTGAAGTGTGTGCGTGTGGTTTTGTGCATGCGTGGCTGCCTGCCTGATGCTGCAGACTGCAACAGCACTGCTCCGTGGTGTAAAAAAGAAAGGTTTAGAGGTCTTGTCACTGAGCCCTGTGTTTGCATAGGGAAACATCTGTCTGAGATTTAATGTGCTGTTTGTAGTGCTGCTGTTAGAGAGCTGTAAATCCTTCCCATTTCTTCTGACTGGGATTTGATCATTATTTCCCCTCCTCCCCCTCCAAGATTGGTGCTGTAGTCAAGTGTTGTAATTAGGGTGTATTAATTTATTGATCGTCACTGTTGTAGTAATGTGTAATAATAACATGACAAGATTTTATTCGTGCTGTAATAAAATGTTTAATTACTGTCACTTTAAATACCATTAAAAATAGTGCTTTCATATGCTGGTTTTTATTATCAATTCAGTACAATCAACTAATTGAGCTTGTTTTCATTGACACCATTCTTTGCTGCAAACGCAAGCTGTTTGAAGGTTTAATTCTCTTTTTAACTTGGTAGAAGGTTTCTGAGCAATTGCAGCAAGGGAGGGGGAAGGGTCTTTAAGCAGAATTGTATGTCCTCAGTGTGTGACGTACTGAAAATAAATTGCATTTTCTGTTACTTACTCCATTGGTTTGGGTAGAATGAGGGGTGTATTTTCTCCTCCTAGACTGATAGCATGCTTCTTAAACATAAAGTTGTCATCTTGTTTTGTTTATTTCCCCACCGTCAGCTCCAGATTCATAATTTTAATGGATTGCAGTTCAGCTTAAACTCCTTGTCAAAGTATTAGATAAAAACAGTGCTTTATATCAGTAACTAGTACCTGGAAAGATGCATGTGGTGGTTTGTTTTTAAAGGATGGATTGGCATGTTGGGTATTGCCTCATTTATTGTTCTTGTCTGATCCATACCAAGTCGCCTCAGTAAAGCATGAAGCTGCCCTTACCACTGGGCTCCTGGCATCCCCAGGAGGGTGTTTGTGTGAGGGGTGGGCTCAGGGACACAGAACCTTTTATGGACAGATAATTTGTCTCTGGAAACATATCAGGAGAGGAACCAGTTGTCCGTCTTGGCAGTCAGGGGCGCTTGGGTACCTGCTGTTCACATCTGTGCAGGCATTTTGGCCACTCTTGTCTTGGCTCCCTGCGGCTTTCCTGGAAGACTAAATGGGCTTCTTGTCAATGAGAGTGCCAGAAGTCCCTTGCTATTTCTTGTGGCTGTTGCTTGGGAAAGTTTTGAGCAGTAGCCAAGATAGCAGGGTCTTTCCCATGGGAGGAGTGTGAGGGGCACTGGTGCCATGATGTGCAGAGATGCCAGCAGAGCTGTGCTGCAGTGCATGTTCCATGTGTCCGTCTGCTGGGGACTGCAAGATGCCATGCTTCTACAAGGCTTGAGGGTAGAAAACCTTGACAGACCTCAGCCTGAGATCAGGAAGGAGAAAAAGAAAGGCCAGCAGGCACTTTTAACTCCCTGCTCTGAGCCCTACCTCTTGTTGGCCTCCTGCACAGCCCTACTGCTCCCAACATTTCCGCTCAAAGTTGAGGTGAGCTTGCATGGGGAACAGCTCCAGCTGCAGAGAAGGAGTTGCTGGCCAGGTCTGGGAGCCTGCAGGGAAGAAAGGGAGTAGATAAAAGGAGTATTCACTACTGTGACCTGAATACTTGACAAGTGTAAAATCTTCACAGCTTCAAGCTAAGTGTTTTGGCTCTATCTGCAAGGTGTTCTCCAAAGAAGTGAGTGTCTCTCCCTGGGGGCATCTGTACTCAAGCATTGCTCTCTTGGCAGCTGCTGCCAGTCTGTAAACAGAGCACTTGCTGCAGGCTGCTATATAATAAATTGGACTGGGAGATGGAAGTAGTGAATTTTCCTTCTGAATAAGCATATCTTCCCTGTCTCTTCTAGGAGCACACTTAAGACTACTATAAAATGCATAAACACATTAAATGTCACCTCTGTGGATGGATTTGGTGGTGGGGTTTTATTTCCAGATTGTGTGCTGGTTCCCTCCGAGCTCTTGTTCCACAAATCGGGGTGTAATGAGTTGTGTTACTATCAGGGGTATCATCTTGCAGTTTGGCAGCAGCTGCAGTTTAACAGATGGTCCCAGTGTGGTAAAGGCTGTTTGAAGAGAGCAGAAGATAGGCTTGCGTAGAAGTTTTACCAGCAACATCTATCAGCGGTTTCATCTCTCCCTTACCCCTTGTTACTTGTTTTGGTGTTGTGTTTTCTGGAGGCATATTGCTCTGATTTCTAAGGAAAATAAAACCTACTGAAGTTTGGTCGGAAAGCTTTTGTGGATCGTTGGGAGCTCTGAAGTGTGTTGGTCAACTGCCTGGGCTGTCTGTAATTCCTACCCTGGGAAATCTGTGGTGACTAGTCTTTTCTGTAAAATACTGAAACTACTTTGCAAGACTTATTTGTGTGTATCATAGATATCAAAGTGTCTTCTATTTACAGCGGGGGTGTTATAGCTGCTCTTTGCTCAGACAGGGAGGAATGATTTAACTTTAGATGAAAGCCACATAACTGCCTTGCATACATGTGGAATTCTCCTGAGGAGGTGTTCCTGTTAAAAATACAGTGGGATTGAGAAGATTCAAGGCAAGGTTTCCTATATTTTCCCATGTTTTGCTTCCGTACAAATTGTAGTTTCTTTACAGCAACAGCAGTAGCGATGGCTATTTTAAGTAAGAGGGGAAATGAAATGAGTTTTTAAGTTTGAGTGGTGTTGAGGATACATCGATAAGGAAGGGGAACCTAAATGAACTGTAACATTTGGAAATATAATAAGGAGCACAGTGCATCAAATAATCACAGCTGATGACAGCTCTGCAAACCAAGGGTCATACGTTTCTGCAAAACTCAGATGAATCCAAACTGTGATTATAAGGGGAGTGCTTCCTTTGCAGAGAAGAATTCTCTTTCTCTCCCTCTTCCTCTTCCCTGTCTTCATGAAATGAAAGGGAAATTATTTCAGTCACGCATACAGGATTTCCAATGTTATCTTTGGGGTGTAATGAGACAGCTTTCTGGTGGGATTTGCTGTTTCTTGTTCAAGGCTCATGTGTGAAAAATGGTGGCTTTCCCTGTTAGACTCCTTTTGGCCATGACTCTGTGACTTTGTAGGGACCTGCTTTTATCATAGGGAGATAGTATGTGCTATGCGGGGTGGGGTTAAGCTTTTAGTCATGCTGAGCCATATCTTATTTATTAACTGCAATGAGAAACACAAAGTTAAGTTAAAACAGACACAAGTGATATGCTGGGAGTCAAAACATGGGCTGAGCTAGTGCCTGGGAGTTTTATGTCTGTGTTTATGAATGGACAGATTCAATATATGTATTTCAGATGTCACTGTTGTCTCAACAAGTGCCACAAACATAGCAACATGTAGGTGACACCAGTATGTCTGTGTGTGAAACAACAGTGTGTGTATTCAGGGTAAAGCTTGCCTGTGAATTTAGGTTAGTCTTTAGTGACCTGTTAGTAGGTACAGTTTTATTACCAGATTTGTTTTCTAAGGATTAAGTGGCATTTGCAGCATGTCAACTTAGTCAGCTGACTATTTGGTTAATGATGAGCTTTAGTGAAGCAGTGTGGTCTGAAGGGGAGGCAAAAAATTCCATGTAGAAAACAGAGGGGTTTGGCTGTTTGAAATGTATGTGAACAAGAAAAAAAAGAACAGCTCCATTTTTCTGTGCAAGTAACATCTGTAAATTCAGGGTTGCTGCAAAAAACAAGAGATCAAAGCAAGTAGAAGCTTGGTTTGTGTTTGCAATTGGCTGTGTCTTGACTTCCTACACTAGGGAGCAGAGCCTGGAGCCAGCTGGACAAGAGGAAGAACTAAGCTCTGGGCTGGGTCAGTGTGCTTTGTAATCCCTGACCAAAGGATGTGGAGACCTTTTCAACAAGAGGGTGTGTAGGACAGAAAGCCCTAAGACACAGCTCATGATGTACCACGGAAAGTGTTGCATTCACAGCCTGCCTTTGCGTGGAAGCCCACTGAAGGGAATCTCTCTTCCCAGAGACCTGTTGGGATGCTGGGGCTGCTGTGTCTTGCACAAGTGTGTGGAGATCCAGCTAAGTTTCTGAACGTCAGAAAGACCATTTGTATTCTGTAGCTGACAATCGACCATGTTGCCCGTATATAATTTAATTGCCAGCATATGGGCCATTTGTCTGACCACAAAAGCCTTTATTCACGTGCTTTAAATTTTTAAAGGCTTGTCATCCGCAGAAATATCACATAGTGTGAAGCTTTTTCTTCTTTTGCAGCCACTTAGCTACATGGCTACATGGATCTAGCTGGGAGCTTGAGTTTTTGGGGTGGGGAATACAGGCTGATGGCCACCCCTGAGGGAGTAATTGGTAAGTGGCTATTAGACCCATTTGGCCCGAAGGGGGAGGAGGAGCTAGGCATAAGGAAGCTGTAATCTTGTATTAGAGACCCTGGTGCTATGTGCCTGCAGCTAGGTTCATGCAGTGCACTCAAGTGTTCAGATTGCTTATTAAGAATGATGCGTGTCGTTGTTAAAGGTAGCAGATAATTATGTCTGTAAGACAAAAAGTCATTTTGTCGTCTCTTACCACCTTCATTTGTGTGTAGGAGAAGTGCCACCATGGTGTGGTTCGTTCTGGTTCAATCTATTCATAGTACTCTCCTGTTGTTTGTGTGGATCTTCTGGAAGAGAGGCTTCTGAATATTTTGTAAGACAATGGAAATGTGACTGTGAAAACACTTGAAAGCACTTACGACTTATCTCCCAAATGATTAGGCTTCAAATTAACAATGTCTTTAACAGCAATAACATGTACCACCTTGAATTATGAAGAAGGCTAAACATATCACACCATCAGCGTTAGGTAACTGACTGCAAACTGTTGTTCCTTTATACTGAGCACTTGAAGTTCATAATTTCTTTGATCAAACAATATATTTTCAAATCTTCTTATTTAAAAGTTTGCTGGACTGTACAATAAATGTCATCTGCTTGAGCTACTAAGCTGTTGTCCTTGGTGAAGGATAAAGATATATCTTGCTGGTGCTTCATTAACTGCTATGTGAAAGCTTCCTCTTTTGCTTCTCTGAGATGCAAAACTAGAAGAGACTTCACGGTCATTAGTTCAGATCCAGGAGGAGACATGTCCTACACAATGCTGTCATAGAATTTAATGAAATAATTTTCTTTCCTTCCCTCAAACACTCCACATGTCACTACATTAGTGGTTGAAAGCCTCATAAGAAACCATAATCTGTGCAGGTCCATTTGCCAGCACTGGCATGTAGGTATGGCAGTATCCAAGAGCATTGCAAGCTGGTCTGTCTCCCTCTCACTCAACCGTTCATCAAGAGTAGCATTATAGTGACTGCTTGTAGAAAATGCCAGGAGTTACATCATGCTTTATAAGCAGATCTGCTTTGGCAACTCTGAGCACTCAAAGATTGCCAGGCAGATGAGGTTTTGGTTTTCTTCACAAAAAAT